>JACXGJ010015051.1:0-13939 GCA_016801105.1 Esox niger
CTGACTCTATCATCTATCTATCTATTGATCCATCTGACTCTATCCTCTCTCTATCTATTGATCTATCTGACTCTATCATCTATCTATCTATTGATCCATCTGACTCTATCCTCTCTCTATCTATTGATCCATCTGACTCTATCCTCTATCTATTGATCTATCTGACTCTATCATCTCTCTATCTATTGATCCATCTGACCTATCCTCTCTATCTGTTGATCTATCTGTCTCTATCTCTATCTATCTGTTGATTTATCTGACTCTATCTATCTATTGATCCATCTGTCTCTGTCCTCTATCTATTGATCTGTCTGACTCTATCATCTACCTATCTATTGATCTGTCTGTCTCTCTCCTCTCTCTATCTATTGATCTGTCTGACTCTATCATCTATCTATTTGTCATCAGTGCTTCAATGATCTAACATGTTTTTTTCTCCTCCCTTCTCTCCAGTCTGACAGTAACACCAGTTTCCTACGTGCAGCTCGGGCCGGTAACCTGGACAAGGTTTTAGGGTTCCTGAAAGATGGAGTGGACATCAGTACCTGTAACCAGGTGAGACTGTTGTGTTGGCGCAAGGCCAAACCAGGTGAATGAAGTGTTTTAGTCATACTGTACTGTAGACCGGACTAGGCCCCAACTTATGCTGCACAGTTCAATAACTTTCTCTTTAATTTCTTGTCAGTCACACCTTTTGAAATTAGGCTGAGAAACTGGTATCTTTTATTACTTTGTGATAATCAGGTAAGTTGATTGAGACCTGGGAGCAGGTTGGGTTGAGTGAAGGACCGACGAATGAATTCTGTTTAACTACCTCTATGTTCCCGGCCAGAAGCTATAAGATCTTAATAACCTGGCAGCGCTCTGACATCATCTGGAGGAAGATGTAACGGTCAGAAGCTATAAGATCTTAACAACCTGGCAGTGCTCTGACATCATCTGGAGGAAGATATAACGGTCAGAAGCTATAAGATCTTAATAACCTGGCAGCGCTCTGACATCATCTGGAGGAAGATATAACGGTCAGAAGCTATAAGATCTTAATAACCTGGCAGCGCTCTGACATCATCTGGAGGAAGATGTAACGGTCAGAAGCTATAAGATCTTAATAACCTGGCAGCGCTCTGACATCATCTGGAGGAAGATGTAACGGTCAGAAGCTATAAGATCTTAATAACCTGGCAGCGCTCTGACATCATCTGGAGGAAGATGTAACGGTCAGAAGTGGACTGCATTTCACATTAAATATACCTAGATTGACAGCTAGAAGAACAATATCCTGCTCTGATTTTGAAATGCGCAGAGTGATATGAACAAGAGTCGAGTGCTTGTGTCTTTCTGAAAATGAAGAAGGGGTGGAGCCATCGCGTCGTAATCCAATCGTGGCAGCCGGCTCAACTGATGCCACACCCATCTCTTTACCAACGTCCAAACTTTTACAACTAGCTAGTTTTAGACTGAACACGGCCATTTCCACAGTGCTGTCATTTGAAATGTGGACTTTTATTCTGTAAGTGGTGTGGTCATCTACAACCGGACCAGCAGCCACCTTTCCTTCCTCAAAGTAGTTGCCGTTAGAGTCCTTTTCTTGGGATTCAGCCTGAATAGATGTGTTATGTAGTAGAGGGAGGTTGCGTGTTGGAGTGGGTGTGTTTTAGCTTGCCTCTGTCCTCTTACATAATAGACTTGAAATTTGAACTCTCGTATAATTTGGGTTTTAAAGCCTCTGTGTTGTAACACACAAGCCTGTGTGATCAGTTATTAAGTGGTCTAGAGTCTCATTGTTCATCTGTTTTATGTAATACAAGGAGACCTAAATGGAACCTGTTCCCTTTATAGGGACCTACTTAGACCAGGGCCCTGTGGAACCTTGTTCCCTTTATAGGGACCTACTTAGACCAGGGCCATGTGGAACCTTGTTCCCTTTATAGGGCCCTACTTAGACCAGGGCCCTGTGGAACCTTGTTCCCTTTATAGGGCCCTACTTAGACCAGGGCCCTGTGGAACCTTGTTCCCTTTATAGGGCCCTACTTAGACCAGGGCCCTTGGGGTCATTGGAGAACACACAGGGGTGATACAGTAGATGACACACAGGAGAAAGAAGGGGTGTACAGAACTTTCTGATACTATTTTGTCTTATTCCTTAATATCTCTCTTTCTCTCACACACACGCACGGACACACGCACGCACACGCACGCACACACACAAACACACACACAAACACACACACACACATTTATACCCTAAAGGGGGAAACAGGGTTATATAAAATATATATTCCTTTATCCTTTATTAAACCTGATCAATTATATTTAGATTTCCAAGTCAAGTGAAACCCAGCCCAGAGAACAGCATAGGAGAACACACGACAAAACAACACAACTACATTAAGATGGGTTCCTAAAATAGAAGGCCCTGTTTGTGTGCTGTGAATGGGTTCAATGTGGATTAAAGCGAGTTTCGTCAGGGTGAAGCCCCCACCTCAGTCACACCCCTCTCCTGGAAGTTTACCTGAAGACAGGTAGAGTTGGTGCTTTCTTGATCTGAAAATGTGCTTTGTTTTCTCTCCATTGAAGACACGTAATAATAATCATCATGAAATGCTACCTGCAGTTTGAGAAATACCTCATCTGCATGTACTGTTTGTGTACCAAGGAATCGGCAAATGTCTTCACAGGAGTTATACCCACACATAGTAAACAATAATGACCCAAGAGTTAAACCCTGTGGGACTCCAGTATTTACCGAATGATTGTCAGACGTCTGTCAACTTGCACTCCTGGTGAACTAGCATGAAGACGATCATTAAACCAACCATCAGATTCATGTAAAACGCTGATGTTGGAAATATCTGCTTTGATATCTTTCTGTGATGAAGGTCGTAAACGAACGACTGAACAAAGAAGCACAGAGCTGTTAGTAAAGTGGATGAAAGCCATAACTCAGACTTGCTCAGTCATTATTGGTCCATAACAAATCTTTTTGTTGATGACTAACAAGTGTTTCAAGGCCTTTTAATAACATTTTCTTCTCAGACTGTCCATGTTTCTTAATATGTGTAGACAGATTCTCCAAGGAGCAGGAGTTCACAGCGCTCCTTGTTGCCGTAGTTCCCACCTTTTTTTGTTTATGACAAAAACAAATCGGGTGTTCCTTCAGCTGCTGTGTTTTGTGGATCGGTCTGGCTCCAAACACCTGTTCTCCTCCCCCCGACCCTCCCCCAGATACCACGGGAGGTGGGGGGTGGGGTTCAAAGCTGACTGAATCAAGTCACATGATTACAATGGCTGACTGAATCAAGTCACATGATTACAATGGCTGACTGAATCAAGTCACATGATTACAATGGCTGACTGAATCAAGTCACATGATTACAATGGCTGACTGAATCAAGTCACATGATTACAATGGCTGACTGAATCAAGTCACATGACACACACACGTACAGTACACACCCACACAAGGGCGCGCACGCACACACACACACACACACACACACACACACACACACACACACACACACACACACACACACACACAGTGAAAGAGGAGAGCCCTGCCTGAGTTATGGATCAGCCCTCCATCCCTAAATACGCCAAGACTCTCCTTCTCATAATCCTCCCTGTGTGTGTGTGTGTGTGTGTGTGTGTGTGTATGTGTGTGTGTACTGTACGTGTGTGTGTGTGTGTGTGTGTGTGTGTGTGTGTGTGTGTGTGTGAACTCTTTAATAAAAGGCGCACCTCTTCTGGCTGTGTAAATCTCTCCCCTGGTAATCCCCATAGAGTGATATTACTCTTTAATCTGCTTTCATATGGTGCCCTTCCCCCCTTGTGCCCTTCCTTATTTCCTAATTCCTCTGGTTAAAGTAGTGTACTATATAGGGAATAGGGTGTCATCTCTCCATAGGGTTCTGGTGAAAGTAGTGTACTATATAGGGAATAGGGTGTCATCTCTCCATAGGGTCCAGGTTAAAGTAGTGTACTATATAGGGAATAGGGTGTCATCTCTCCATAGGTTTCTGGTGAAAGTAGTGTACTATATAGGGAATAGGGTGTCATCTCTCCATAGGGTTCTGGTGAAAGTAGTGTACTATATAGGGAATAGGGTGTCATCTCTCCATAGGGTCCTGGTGAAAGTAGTGTACTATATAGGGAATAGGGTGTCATCTCTCCATAGGGTCCTGGTTAAAGTAGTGTACTATATAGGGAATAGGGTGTCATCTCTCCATAGGGTCCTGGTTAAAGTAGTGTACTATATAGGGAATAGGGTGGCTTGACCATCTGTGCCAGGTTCCTGGTCCCTGGGCTTTACATGTAAGGTCCTGGTCAGTTGGTTCCAGTCAATCCGTTCCATTCTTCATGGTGGTTCCCTACTTCATTATGTGCAGAATGCTTTCCCCAGATAGAATAGAACAGGGTTCTCACTCCAGCCACAATGTTTTGCCGGGAACTAGAACGTGTTCTCTGTGGAGTTCTCCGGGAGACGTCAGTGTCTCTGTGATCTCGGTGTGGTTAGTCGGTGGCGCTGCCCGTTCCCCTGACAGAACCCAGCTGGCCTGCTGGGACACGTGGTCCTTTAAAGGATCAGTGTGAGTTCCAGGCCAATGCATTAGCTAAATGAATGAGCCAGGTGGGGTGGCGGACACGGACCGGTTCGTCCCGTGCACTCACGGTTACGCCGGGAAAGAGGATTGAGCCCGTGTGTGGACGAGTTATGGTAATATGTAATATCGGAAATGTGATTGAAACTCAGTAATTGGATGAATGATGTAATTCATGCCGTGTCAAGGAGGTCACAGTGTGTGTCGGTCGGTATGTGTGTTTATTTGTGTGTGTCTATTTGGTTGTGTCTATTTGTGTGTGTTTATTTGTGTGTGTGTCTATGTGTGTGTGTCTATGTGTGTGTGTGTGCGTGTGAGTGGACATGGCCAATGTGGGGGGCTTTGGGTTTGGTGGGTGGGGGCTTATGGGACAGTGGTCTTGGCAGTCTTTTAAGAATTTGAGTTCTGCACACACTCAAATTGCAGTTAGGGAATTCATGTTAGGATGAATAAGTGGAACAATCAAGTAATAACACAAGATGGAGTACAAGATTTCAGTTGCCATTGACTTGGACAACGCTACCTGGCGTCGTGCTAATAGCTAACCTCACTCCCTTTACAGCTGAAAACAACAGATATCTACAATTTGTCATAGATTGCTTGAAGTTATTGCTGGACTATATTATAAAGCTTCTGGTAAGAGCTTTTAAAGCTTCTGGGAACTGCTTTTAGGGCGTCTGGGAACTGCTTTTAGGGCGTCTGGGAACTGCTTTTCAAGCTTCTATGTAGTTATTGCTTTAAGCTGTTAGCCCAGATGTATGAACTATTTTCAGCTTCTTTTGACACCTATGAAGTCTGTAAGCTAGCTATAGAGAGTGCAAACTAGCTGGATACAGTGCTAACTAGCTGGATACAGTGATAACTAGCTGGATACAGTGCTAACTAGCTGGATACACTGCTAACTAGCTGGATACAGTGCTAACTAGCTAGTCGGTAATATCAACATAATAAAATAAATAACTGAAACTGTCTTGGATAATGAAATCCACTGATTCCAGGCCTGTATTTCTCTGTTGTAGAACAGTTTCAATGTCTTAGTTCTTCTGTCTAAACTGATTCCAGGCCTGTATTTCTCTGTTGTAGAACGGTCTGAATGCCCTGCATCTGGCAGCTAAGGAGGGCCATGAGGATCTAGTGGAGGAACTGTTGGAGAGAGGCTCCGTCGTCGATGCTGCTACTAAGGTTTTGTGTGTCTCGTTCCCTCTTGAGCTACTTCAGGTTGTCACACTAAAAGCAAAGAGATTCATTCGATCTGTTTTCATTGAATGTCTCTATTTTTAGGATTTTAATCAAGAACAACCTTTATTCAGATGTCAGATGACCGCCAGGGTCTATGGTTGGCATAGAGACCAAACACCTATAATATCCACCAGTAATTTCGTTAATTGACACCAATTAGACCCCATGTTTCGATAGCTTTTCCCTACCCAAAGTCCACCTTCAAAACAGGTGACTAAGAGAGGTGTCAATTAACGAGTGGAAAACTGTCCCTCACACACACACACACACACACACACACACACACAATGGTGTTGTGGTGACACCCCTCTTCCTGCAGAAGGGGAACACAGCCCTCCACATCGCGGCATTGGCCGGACAGAAGGAAGTAGCCAGGCTGCTGCTGAAGAGGGGGGCGGACGTCAACGCCCAATCACAGGTCTGATACTCTGACCGGCCCACAAACCTCATGTGGTTGATTGGTGTGTTTTCCTTAACAAGAACCTGTAAATGTGAAAATGTGACTGGATTATGTGCTTCATCGGTAACTGTGTTTGCGTTCTCCAGAATGGCTTCACTCCTCTCTACATGGCTGCCCAGGAGAACCACCTGGAGGTGGTCAGATACCTGCTGGAGACTGGAGGGAACCAGAGCACTGCTACGGAGGTCTGTCTCTAAATGCCTATCGGCCAGTCTCTGTCTGCCTGTCTGTCTGTCTGTCTCTGTCTGCCTGTCTGTCTGTCTGTGTCTATCTGCCTGTCTATAGGTCTCAATCAATCAAATGTATTTATAAAAAGTCCTTTTTATATCAGCAGTTGTCACAAAGTGCTTTTACAAAACACTCAACCTGTCGGTTTTTAGAGTGCCAACTGAGTCTGCACCCCCTTTTCACTGAATCTTTTCACTGTTGGTGTGTAGGCGTGTGTTCGTGTGTTCGTGTGTTCGTGTGTTCGTGTGTTCGTGTGTTCGTGTGTTCGTGTGTTCGTGTGTTCGTGTGTTCGTGTGTGTACCCTATGATATCAGAATTTGTGTGAAAGTTGAGTTTGTAACTTATTGAATCTTGGTTTTAATCCATACTACTATATTGCTTTATCTCCCTCCCTCCCTCCCTCCCTCTATACCTTTTTGCTGCTCATCTTCCTCTCTAATTCCCCTCCACTTCTCCTTCCTCTTTCTCCTTCTCCTTGGCCCCCTCCACTTCTCCTTCCCCTTTTTCCTTCTCCTTGGCCTCCTCCACTTCTCCTTCCCCTTTCTCCTTCTCCTTCTCCTTGGCCTCCTCCACTTCTCCTTCCTCTTTCTCCTTCTCCTTGGCCTCCTCCACTTCTCCTTCCTCTTTCTCCTTCTCCTTGGCCTCCTCCACTTCTCCTTCCTCTTTCTCCTTCTCCTTGGCCTCCTCCACTTCTCCTTCCATGTTCCGTCTCTTCCCTCTTAGGACGGCTTCACCCCTCTGGCCATAGCGCTACAGCAGGGTCACAACCAGGTCGTCTCCCTTCTGCTGGAGCACGACACCAAGGGCAAGGTCATTATACTGGATTAGATTTATATTATACATAGTTAATATACTGGATTATATTGATATTATACAGGGTCAATATACTGGATTAGATTTATATTATACAGGGTCAATATACTGGATTAGATTTATATTATACAGAGTTAATATACTGGATTAGATTTATTTTATATAGGGTCAATATAATGGATTAGATTTATATTATACAGGGTCAATATACTGGATTAGATTTATATTATACAGAGTTAATATACTAGATTATATTGATATTATACAGGGTCAATATACTGGATTAGATTTATTTTATATAGGGTCAATATAATGGATTAGATTTATATTATACAGGGTCAATATACTGGATTAGATACATATTATATCCAACACAGTGTTTTGAGTTGAGTAATCCAACACAGTGTTTTGAGTAATCCAGTCCTGCATGTTATTTTAAATGGATGTGCTGTCTGCCTGCTGAACACAATGAATCCAGGTGCGTCTCCCAGCTCTGCACATCGCTGCACGGAAGGACGACACCAAATCAGCTGCCCTGCTGCTACAGAACGACCACAACGCTGATATACAGAGCAAGGTGAGGTTGGGGGAGAGGGAGGGAGGAGGGGGGAGGGAGAAGAGGATGGGGGACAGAGGGAGGTGAGGGTGGGTGGGACTGAGGGGTAGAAGGAGCAAGAAGAGGAAACGGCTTGCATGTTCCTGTAAACACTGGGGGAAGAGGGCTGGAAAATGTCTGACTGTGATGACTGTTCAGTCATTTGTTAAAATTTGGACATGCAAGTGGATGCAATAATAATTGCTGATGCACATTTTGATCTTGGGAGACTGTAAACATTCCAACGAGTTAGAGAAACTCTGTAAACATTCTAACTAGTCACAGAAACTCTGTAAACATTCTAACACTCTGTAAACATTCCAACGAGTCAGAGAAACTCTGTAAACATTCCAAAGAGTTAGAGAAACTCTGTAAACATTCTAACACTCTGTAAACATTCCAACGAGTCAGAGAAACTCTGTAAATATTCCAATGAGTCAGAGAAACTCTGTAAACATTCTAACACTCTGTAAACATTCCAACGAGTCAGAGAAACTATGTAAACATTCCAACGAGTTAGAGAAACTCTGTAAACATTCCAACGAGTCAGAGAAACTGTAAACATTCCAACGAGTCAGAGAAACTCTGTAAACATTCCAATGAGTCAGAGAAACTGTAAACATTCCAATGAGTCAGAGAAACTGTAAACATTCCAATGAGTCAGAGAAAGTCTTCTACGAGTCCCTTACATGTCATGTAATCAGTGTGGAGATTATAATGGCAATGTTGTGTTTACGTGTGTCTGCGTTGGAGTGTGTTGGGTTTGTTTGAGTGTGTCTGTGTCATAAAATTGCATTGCCAGTCCTGTGTCCTTTATAACAACCTGACCCCTTTCCCTCCCTTCTCGCTCTCCTCCTCCTCATCCCTTCCCAAATTACTCCTCCACCTCTCCCTTCTCTCTCTGCGGCGTAACCAGATGATGGTTAACCGGACTACAGAGGTACACACCTTCTTTTCCCCATGCCCTCCTATCCGCCCCACTCCTTTAATGTCTTCAACGCCCTCTACCTCCTCTCTGTACTTCATGTCTGTCTGTTTAGAACTGAATCTGTCTGTCTGTTTAGAACTTAATCTGTCTGTCTGTTTAGAACTTTATTCCTCTGTCTGTTTTGAACTTTATTCTTCTGTCTGTTTAGAACTTTGTTCTTCTGTCTGTTTAGAACTTTATTCTTCTGTTTGTTTAGAACTTTGTTCTTCTGTCTGTTTAGAACTTTATTTTAATCCCTTTCAGTTTGTAAGAGCAGCAGCTATACTCTTCTTGGGCTCCACACTTTCTGCTTGTCTGTCTCTCTGGACAATAGTGGTTAACGTGCTACATTGCTGCATGGCAACAATAAAAGACGCTGTCTTGCTTCTTTGATCTCAACAACATTCCTTTTGTTTCCATTAAGCCGAGAGCTGTTGCAAGGGTTTTAATGGTGCTTTGTGTGTTATATCCTGTAACCATTGTATGGAATGTTGGAAAAACACAAAAGCAGTCATTATGAACCGAATTCCCCTGGTGAACGTACCACAGCATGTTCATTCCCTGAGTCTCATCCAGCTTCGTTCTCTTGCTGCAGTGCCTGTGAAGTCACCGCCGGCGTCACAAATGGCACTCACTGCTCCCTATTGTAGTGCCCTTGTTTTGACCGGAACACTGTGAGTCCTGGTCAATCGGAGTGCACTACAATTAGGGCGCCCGGATGCCACTTGAAGCCCGACCCAGACAAGATGTCGGTTAAATTACTGTCTAATTGTTCTGCCTGTAGTTAGTTGTGTTATTACATACGGTTATGGTGTGTTAACTGTGTTTTCTAATCACACCATGTCTTCCAGAACGGAAAGGTAAGAACATCCAACTGTAGGTAGTCTGACGGGCCAAATGGACCCCTATTTCCTATGTAGAGCACTAGTTCACTCAGGGGAGAGGACCGTTTGTCCAGTAGTGGGGTTCTTTTCCTTTTCTTGATTCTTTGTTTTGCTTCTTTATTTATCATTAGAATTTCTTATATCTGTACAAAGTCAACCTGTAGATTTTTCTCAGTAGAGTTCTGTAGGGTTCTCTTTCTGGCGTTCTGCTGGGTTCTCTTTCTGGAGTTCCCTTGTTCTGTTCCCACATTGACTGATTGATTATTTGGTCCCTTTCACAACTTATTTGGCATTTATGAGGCTTGCTTTCCAAATTTGCTTTCTGTTCCTTGTAATTCCATATAGGGAATAGGGTGTCATCCCTCTATAGGACTCTGGTTAAAGTAGTGTACTATATAGGGAATAGGGTTTCATCTCTCCATAGGTCTCTGGTTAAAGTAGTGTACTATATAGGGAATAGGGTGTCATCTCTCCATAGGGCTCTGGTTAAAGTAGTGTACTATATAGGGAATAGGGTGTCATCTCTCCATAGGGCTCTGGTTAAAGTAGTGTACTATATAGGGAATAGGGTGTCATCCCTCTATAGGACTCTGGTTAAAGTAGTGTACTATATAGGGAATAGGGTGTCATCTCTCCATAGGGCTCTGGTTAAAGTAGTGTACTATATAGGGAATAGGGTGTCATCTCTCCATAGGGCCCTGGTTAAAGTAGTGTACTATATAGGGAATAGGTTGTCAACTCTCCATAGGGTTCTGGTTAAAGTAGTGTAATATATAGGGAATAGGGTATCATCTCTCCATAGGGCCCTGGTTAAAGTAGTGTACTATATAGGTAATAGGGTGTGTTGTGGGAAAGTGTGCATGTTCTGTATGATCATTTGCATGTGTAAATTTCTGAACAGATTCATCTATATTTTCCTTCTGTTGTTTTTAATTTCCCTCTTTTTATTCAGTTCTGGTGCATCATGGGAATGCTGCATGAACAGAGTCTGTTTTTCTCTTTCGCAGCTGATCTCATCCATCTCTTTATCTCTCTCTCTCTTCCACTTCCACCCCTTTTCTCGTTCCCCCATCCCGTGTCTCTGTCCACACGTCGTCCTCATCCCGTCCATCTCATTCTCTCTCTCTCGTTCTGTCACTCTCTCCCACTTCATGTTTTCTACCTGTCTCCATCCCCGCCCCCTGCCCCGCCCCTGCCCCGCGCCCCGCCCCCTGCCCCGCCCCCTGCCCCCAACAGAGTGGCTTCACCCCACTACACATCGCTGCCCACTATGGCAACGTGAACGTCTCCACCCTCCTGCTCAACCGGGGGGCCGCCGTGGACTTCACAGCCAGGGTACGCCCCCTGCAACTCTTTAGCCAATCGTAGCCCTCTCTCAGTCTGGTTTTGTCAATGAGAGCTCTGTCATCCAATCACGGCTGGTATCTGTTTTCTTCAGCCTGTTAGAGTTTCTCTTCATTGTTTTAATCTCTGGCACAGATACATGCAGAGATGAGATGGGCGTTTTCATACTCAAGGCTGTACTCCAGGTTTTTATTCTGTCTTGAAACTAGCGACTGCTCTCACTATATGACCCTGTGTGTGTCTGTGTCTGTGTGTGTGTCTGTGTGTCTGTGTTTCTGTGTGTAGAACGGGATAACGCCTCTCCACGTGGCATCTAAGAGGGGGAACACTAATATGGTGGCGCTGCTGCTGGACAGAGGAGCTCAGATTGATGCCAAGACCAGGGTGAGTACAACAACGTCTGCAGGGAGGAGTCTGGAGGAGGGAGGAGGGAGGAGTCTGGGGGAGTGGAGGAGGGAGGGGTCTGGAGGAGTGGAGGGGTCTGGGGGAGTGGAGGAGGGAGGGGTCTGGGGGAGGGGAGGAGGGAGGGGTCTGGGAGAGTGGAGGAGGGAGGGGTCTGGGGGAGGGGAGGAGGGAGGAGTCTGGGGGAGGGAGGAGTCTGGGTGAGTGGAGATGCATGGAGTTCCCCAAACCTTGGAGGACCACACCCCAACATGTTCCCCCTGTTCCAGAGCATATCATCCTCCTGGGGTTCTGCCTGTCCCACCGGAACTCAGTGTCACTATGGGAACAATGTAAAACATCCCTGCCTTGTTCGGTGCATGGAGTTGTGTTTGTTGACGTGTGTGTGTGTGTGTGTGTCAGGATGGCCTCACCCCTCTACACTGTGCAGCACGGAGTGGACACGACCTGGCAGTGGAGCTGCTGCTGGAGAGAGGAGCACCGATACTGGCCAGAACCAAGGTACACACACACACACGTACACACACATATACACAGAAATACACACACACACACACACACACACAGAAATACACACACACACACACACACACTCTCTCTCAAACTGTAAATCATAGGACTGTGGAACACTGTAATAGTATCTTTTTTCACCCCCCTACCTTTTCTCTCTTTTTGTTCTGTTTGCCCCCCAGAACGGCCTCTCCCCCCTCCACATGTCGGCCCAGGGGGACCACGTGGACTGTGTCAAGCACCTCCTGCAGCACAAGGCGCCGGTTGATGATGTCACACTGGACTACCTGACGGCGCTTCATGTCGCCGCCCACTGCGGACACTATCGGGTCACCAAGCTGCTGCTGGATAAGAGGGCAAACCCCAACGTTCGAGCGCTGGTACACACACACACACACACACACACACACACACACACACACAGCACACACAGCACACACGAAGCACACACGCAGTACACACACACACACACCCACACCCACACCCAGCACACACACACACACACACACACACACACACACACACACACACACACACACACACACACTGACCAGTGGATTCATGTCACCATGGTAGAATGGTAGAAATTTAACATAAGAAGAATAAAAAAGAAATGTTCTGGAAACGTCACCTTGGTCCCCTTCGATACTATCTGGCGACGCGTCACCGCTGCTCATCACGCTAGCGAAAATGTTCCGTACGTTTACGTAACATCGCTGCCCGGCCTCTGTGTGTGTGTGTGTGTGGGTGTGTGTGTGGTCAGAACGGCTTCACGCCGCTACACATCGCCTGTAAGAAGAACCGGGTGAAGGTGATGGAGCTGCTGGTGAAGTACGGCGCCTCCATCCAGGCCATTACAGAGGTGAGGTCTCCATCCTGAGCAGAGATCTTGGTGTGATTGAAGACACAGGCTCTCAGTTTGATTCACCAGGAAGTCTCTCTCCTCTCCTGCTTTCTTCCTCTTTATCCCTCTCCATATCTCTCCCTCACCTACCTCCCATTTTCCCCCTCCCTCTCTCCTCTACTCCCCTCTTGCCCTCTTCCACCCCCTCCCTCTCTCCAGTCGGGTCTGACTCCCATCCATGTGTCAGCCTTCATGGGTCACCTCAACATTGTCCTGCTGTTGCTACAGAACGGGGCCTCTCCTGACGTCTGCAACATTGTGAGTACTACTCTGTTAGAATGAGTACTACTCTGTTAGAATGAGTACTACTCTGTTAGAATGAGTACTACTCCGTTAAAATGAATACTACTCTGTTAGAATGAGTACTACTCTGTTAGAAGGAGTACTACTCTGTTAGAAGGAGTACTACTCTGTTAGAATGAGTATTGTTAGAATCTGTGTGTGTCTGTTATCTACTATGTGTTGTAATGTGTGTATTGAGGTGTGTGTGTTTTATCTACTGTGTGTTGTAATGTGTGTATTGATGTGTGTGTGTGTTATCTACTGTGTGTTGTAATGTGTGTATTGATGTGTGTGTGTGTTATCTAACGTGTGTTGTAATGTGTGTATTGATGTGTGTGTGTGTGTTATCCACTGTGTGTTGTAATGTGTGTATAGATGTGTGTGTGTGTGTGCTATCTACTGTGTGTTTTAATGTGTGTATTGATGTGTGTGTGTGTGTTATCTACTGTGTGTTTTAATGTGTGTATTGATGTGTGTGTGTGTGTTATCTACTGTGTGTGGTAATGTGTGTATTGATGTGTGTGTGTTACCAGCGTGGTGAAACGGCGTTACACATGGCTGCCCGTGCCGGCCAGATGGAAGTGGTCCGCTGTCTCCTGAGGAACGGAGCGCTGGTGGACGCCATGGCCCGAGTGAGTCATCCTCACCCTCTGCCTCACACTCATCCTCACTCTGACCCTCATCCTCACTCTGACCCTCATCCTCACTCT
>JACXGJ010015052.1:0-13990 GCA_016801105.1 Esox niger
GTCCATATACTGTATACTCTAATATAACCCGCTGTCAATATACAGTACACTCTAATATAACCTGCTGTCCATATACTGTATACTCTAATATAGCCTGCTGTCCATATACTGTATACTCTAATATAACCCGCTGTCCATATACAGTATAATCTTATATAGCCTTCTATCCATATAGACAATACTTGAATGTAACCTATACATATACAGCATCATCTAATGTAACCTCTTTTTACTACGTATAGTGTTTACTTTAGTGAGAATGTACTTGGTCGAAAATCAAGGGAGAAAGAGAAGCTTCTATTAGTTAAAAGCGCCTCAGCAGTGTTGTCTGATGTTACCTTATTGACCTATCTCAAACATTCGTCCAGTTACGGACACATTTATAGTCATGACTTGGCCGAATTCATACAGGAAGGTCTGCTGCTTGCAGAGCTAAAACAAGAAGTAGCCTTTAGCATGTGTGAGTCTTATGTTTAACACGTTTAAAACATTTCTTTGTTGGTGTGTAAGTATATTAACAAGCATAAAGAAATATCAGAAAAGTGTTTAATTTCTTCTTTTGATGGGGACCCTGTATTTTAAAAAGATCCCTGCATTTTGACCTCATTCAGCTGTTCAAATACCAGCCTACAGTCTATCTTTATAGGATGTCCTCATTCACCTGGTCTGTAATATACTGTCCTGCTCCAAAAGTCCCTGTTCAAGTTGAGACAGACGATGGCTGCAGGCCGGTCTGACAGTTTCAACAGGGACGATACCCAGATGGACTTCCTGACCAACTAATTAATTATACACAAAGTTGACCTTTACAAATACTTTTTGGTTCCCACAACTGAGTGAGACAATATAAAACGGTATTGTCATTTCTAGATTGTTTACCGGAGTGAATGAAAATACTCTTAGATCAAATCCGACTGCCTGCATTATAACATTGTCACTGAATAAGTTAACATTTAAAGTGCTGGAACGCAGAAAGATACACACGAATGTGTCACGGTTCACCCACATGTCAAGAACACGCAATGTGTGATGAATGTGCAGGCAATGTAAATTTAAAGAACCTTTTAGATATCACAATGATCACTAGTACTGCTGTGGAGCTGTGATAAAGAACATCGATATTATCACTCGGTCACATTTATTCTCCCTCAACAATATACAACATAGCTACCTTTGAAATGCAAAAATACATCTACATTAAACTACCCATCAACACAAAATAAGGCAGCATGATATTTAATAAGATCATCATGAAGAGGACATGGCCAGAAATAAATGATGAAATTATCTTTTGAGTTTTATTCTAAAATGCTTACCGAGTGAAGAGGAGAGTGGTCTTGTCCTGTATCTTAAGGAAACAGGCGTTAAGTGTGAGGTTTGTGGTTTTTGACTGACGCCCAAGTAGTCAGGGCACACAAAGTAAAATAATGAGAGACACTTGAAACAAATCTATTTTTAAAATGGTTAGCTCGATTGTATACACAGCTTCAGCATGTTTAACAGAAGCAATCAACTCATATATCAAGAAACAGATGTATTTTCTTTAAATCGAGATGCATGGTTTTGCAAGCTACAGCAAACAAACAGAAGACATCAGGTTTGTCAGAATGATCACATGTGCATAGAATTATGACAAACTGTCTGAAATACCCTATTTTAGATAGTTACCTGTCTGGTCAAAGTTCATCAGGAGGGGACAAAAGATCGTCAACAGTGGATTCTACTTCAAGGTTTTATTAATGATATTAACAGGAAATGTGCAATTAAACAGACATTGAGATTGTAGTTCCTATTTGACAATGGTCGAAAAGATATGCAATATATGTAATGGATGTAATGCATGCAATGTATGCAATGTATGTAATGTATGCAATGTATGTAATGTATGCAATGTATGCAAAGTATGTAATGCATGTAATGTATGCAATGTATGCAATGTATGTAATGCATGTAATGTATGCAATGTATGCAATGTATGTAATGTATGCAATGTATGCAATGTATGTAATGCATGTAATGTATGCAATGTATGCAATGTATGCAATGTATGTAATGTATGCAATGTATGCAATGTATGTAATGCATCTAATGCATGTAATGTGTGCAATGTATGTAATGCATGCTCCAAGGATGTGCAACACAAAATACATTCGTACATGTGAGTTCTTAGGACATTGTAGTTACAACAAAAATCATACCAAAAGCATTTACATGGACATATAAATGGTGGAGTGTGTGTGTTTGTGTGTGCCTGTATGCGTATCAGGGCTTCTGTTAGACGGCTATTGGAGGATAAAAACAGAAAAGCCAGGAAAATGATTGTCTGCCTGGGGGCCCCCTCAGTGTGCTGACCTGGAGGGGGGTTAAAATTAAGAGACCACTGCAAATGGAACGCTTCTGTTCCTCACTCCAAACTTTCCTTTTCAACTTTTTGGGAAAGGAAAGAAAAAGGTTCAGTGGACTCTTAATTTTTTCTGTAGCTGTATTTCTCTACACAGAGATGGTGGACTGGAGCTTGGGTTTGACTGTCCAGTTTACAGAGAACACATTTACAATAAACACTGCATATGATACTGTATCAGTTGAGAATAGTGCTTTTTCTCTCTGCCCAACTGCAGCTGCGTTTTTATTCATGTCTTCCGGTTTTCGGGTTTTGTTGTGTTCAGGTCATGCATTTGGGTCTTGTTGTCATGGCTGTGGGAAGATGTTTTGAGAGCGTGCTGTGGAACATAATGCATGGGAGACGCGACCTAGTCAATGAAGCATAATGATGTGCATCTCACAGACCAACACAGACGATCAGGGGCTCCAGCACACCAGCACCCCCTACTTCCCATAGACATCCTGGATTTTAGTCTTCTTAAGGTCGGGTCTTGTTTTGTTCAGGTCATGTTGTGGTCAGGACTTGTTTTTAGGTCTTGTTCTGGGCAGGTCTACATTTACTTCCATAACTACATTTATTTCCATGATTTTTTATTTATGTATATATTTATTTCTGTATTTTTTTTATCCTTGGCACATCCCCATTCTTCCAATCACTGTTCCTAGTTTATAAAGCCATTGTTTGTGACTAAGGTATTGAAGAAACAAAAAGTCATTTTCGGCAAGTGAATACGCTACGAGAATGGCGTGTCTTTGTGGGTCTGTCGCAGGAATCCTGGCATTTCATTGGGTTATTTTCAGTGCCAGTGCAAAGGACCTGACTTGCACTTTAAGTAATAATGTCTTCCCAAAGGTCCTTTTGGTTTGGACCTTTGCAATGGCTTTAAAATCAACTCATTATCCCCATCAGAACCCCCATGAGAGACCTACAGAGATGTTTATTGTAGCCTATTTACTTGGGGAAAAGGACCTTGTCTTCTTCCAAATACTCTTTTTATATAAGCTAACTAGCATAAATGTACACTGGTCAAAGTAGTATCCACTCTCAAATATAAACCATCCCTACTACTTCGTCCCAACTACTTCGTCCCTACTACTTCGTCCCTACTACTTCGTCCCTACTACTTCATCCCAACTACTTCGTCCCTACTACTTCGTCCCTACTACCTCCTCTCCACTACTTCCTCTCTACTACTTCCTCCCTACTACTTCCTCCTTCCTACTTCGTCCCAACTACTTCGTCCCTACTACTTCGTCCCTACTACCTCCTCTCCACTACTTCCTCTCTACTACCTCCTCTCCACTACTTCCTCTCTACTACTTCGTCCCAACTACTTCGTCCCTACTACTTCGTCCCTACAACCTCCTCTCCACTACTTCCTCTCTACTAACTCCTCTCCACTACTTCCTCTCTACTACTTCCTCCCTACTACTTCCTCCCTACTACTTCGTCCCAACTACTTCGTCCCTACTACTTCGCCCCTACTACCTCCTCTCCACTACTTCCTCTCTACTACTTCCTCCCTACTACTTCGTCCCTACTACTTCGTCCCAACTACTTTGTCCCTACTACTTCATCCCTACTACCTCCTCTCCACTACTTCCTCCCTACTACTTCCTCCCTACTACCGGTCAACACTTCCTTGTGTACTCAAGTCATGCATATGTTACAATGTTGTTATTGGTGATTCCCTCTTGCCATTTTGTTTTGCACCTATGTGCTTTTCTTGTCAGGCTGTATGGCTGTCAGTGTCACCTACTGAACTAAGAAGAATAATGTTCATAGAAATGATATGTGAAAACTTTATGCCAGATCAGTGGTGGTTTTCTTCAAGTTAACGTTGTATTGTGGCTCTCCTCAATCCAGGTTCTGAGAAGGGTATCTTCAGCCCAGGTTCTGTGGTGGTTCTCTTCATTCCAGGTTCTGTGGTGGTTCTCATCAATCCAGGTTCGGTGGTGGTTCTCTACAATCCAAGTTCTCTACAGTTCTCATAATCAGAAGGTTCAGTGTGTATCTTGGTGTTTGGTACACAGATGTGTGACACACTCTAAAAGAAGAAACTTTGAATAAACACTTAAAACATCTTTCACGTGAACACAAGTGGATAGGAAAACAAACACACAAAAACATACAACAGACACACATGGGTGCCATGTCACAAGAATATCATTGTGCAGGATGACAATGTGCTGTTCTGTGCATTTGACAAATAAACCTTAACATTTGAAAACTTGAAACAACACACAGAGTTTCCCATAGTTCAGATCAGCATCTCCCCTGGCCAAATGTTCACCAGTTCAGTACCCTGGAACTCCAATGGATACGTCCAGAAGGAGAAGGAAGGTTCCTCTCTACCTACTGACACCTGATTCCCATCAGGAGCTATGAGGGAATTTATAAAGGGAGAAGAAGCCTCTTCCAGGTAATCAGGATTATTATTAATGTTTCCCTTTACAGACGGAACAGTCAGGGACTAAAGAAAATACACAACCCCCACAGTGCCTGAGGAAGGAATAGCAGAAGAAAACTGGAGGACTGAGGGGAAAGAGAAAAATATATATTTCTATTGATAATAATAAAGGCCCTTGGCTCCGCTTCCTAACAGTCTCCAGGTCTCTTGATCCACCTCATAACAACACACTAAATAACAAGTAACTTATGCAGGAAGACAAACAAGAAACAGACACAGGAGGAATGTACAGGACATGTGCTGTGTACAGCAAGCCCCCTTTTCAGCTCTGGGCCTGGTAGTTCTCACAAGAGAGTAGGTCTGGTTTTGACATTGAAATGGAAATGTCCCAATACTTACTGCCAGGGTGTCATAGTCGAGTGACGTGGTCTATGTGTTCAGGGTTGAGTACAAGTCACTGTTAGTACCAGGATGGACACTCTGTGGAGGAGGGAGAAAGAGAGAGAGAGAGAATACATTAAGGAACTTGATTCATGATGTCAAAATATATTTATTCTATTCTGACAGACTCACCTGTCCATTTTCTTAAGTGTCTCTGGTGATTTCATTTTCAGAGGAGGTGGATTTGGAGGCCTTCTTCCATCTTTGCAAAAAATTACTGAATGAACCGTCTTATTAGAGTGGAAAAGTTGCTTTTGGTCTGAAAAAGATAATTGTCTCCTTACCTGAACCAGATGAAACCAGAGAGACAGACGATGAGAACCAGAACAACCACTGTGACTCCCACAACCGCAGGCACAACTAAGGATTGTTTCCCTAAAAGAAAAAGGGATGAAAGAACACATGCGATGATGTAATAAACAAAATACAAACAAACTTATTATTGGTAATACAACACATCTTTGAAACAGTTGGTAAGGGATATCATATGCAAACAAACATGTATTCAGAAATTACAAGCAACAAGTAAAAAGTCTGTCACGATAGGAAGCACTTTCTAATCACTATGTAGAAGTACACATGCAGACTATTATGGGGTGTTTCTGCCAGTGGTGGAAAACAAAGTGTGAGAATAAATAAAATCCACAGTCTTGGAATATAATTATAATGACTCTGAAACAGATGAAGAATTGGGATTCAAGTGTTTATATAACAGACAGATGACCGGATGCTTGTGACAAATACACCATCTGCTGCCCGTCCTCCCCCTGCAGGAGGCAGGCTTCAGCGCTCGATGTCATCGGCTTTCTGACACCACCGCCCATCTCATCAACTCATCACACCTGTTGTCTCGTTTAGCGCACCTGATCATCATCCAGTCATATTCCCCAGTATATATGTTCCCTCTGCTCCCTTGGTCTTTGTGTGTTATTGTCTCGCCAGTGTGAACATTTATCGGGTCTTCTTAATGAATAAAGACTCTGAACCGACTCCTCAGTCAGCTGCTCCTTTTTCATACGACACACCTTTACAATGCTGAGCGTCACATCACAAAGTAAGAAACCGTTCAGGTGGCAGGATTTTGTCTACCAGCCCCTTCACCTATCACCTGTCGGGGGATAATTTGTCCAATTTGCAAAACAATAATTAGGAACTATCTGAAAGGTCCGATGCAGCTGGGCATCAAAGGGGATTCATGGATCATATTCTGCAGGAGGCCTGTTTGTTTCTCCAACCGGGATTGAAACTGGTTTTGGTTGATCTGATTCCTAATTTGACCTCTTTTGTGGCCTCAATATAAAGAGGTCTGTGACATCTCCTCAGCTGTTTTCTGTAGCAGAGTGCTGAACCCCTTCAGTTTATGATAATATATACTCTGTTGTTCAAATAAAAACATTAAATGTAGTGGTGTACTTACCCAAAACCATAAGACCAATAAGAGCTGAACTTCTGTTTCCTATATCGTTCATTGCCTCACAGTAATATTCTCCACTGTCCTCAGATGTGATGTTAGTGATGCTGTAACTCTGTCCTGATGCTTTTGGTGAGGTTACAGTCTTCTTGTACCAGGTGTATTTGTCCACAGGTGGGTTGGCATCACTGCTGCAGGTCAGAGTCACTGAACTGCCGTCCACTATTTCACCAGAGGGACTGACTGACACTGAGGTATTTTTTGGAGCATCTGTGGGACAAAATTGAATACAACTGTGTTTTTAAGCAGTATTTTACATGAGGAAAGTCTACAACACCAATGTGAGAATGCAACTCATAGACTTTAGCTCAGCATTCAACTCAGTCATCCCTGGTCAACAACCTCCATGACCTGGGGATCAGCCCCTTACACTGCAACTGGACATTGGACTTCCTCACCAACACACCCCACTCTGTCAGGGTAGACAACTTCTACTCCTCCAACCTGATCCTGGACACTGGTGTTCCACAAGGCTGTGTGCTGAGCCCCCTCCTGTACTGCCTCTTCACCCACGACTGCGTTCCTGTTCACAGTTCCAACACTATTGTGAAGTTCGCAGACAAGACTATAGTGGTAGACCTGATTAGTGACAATGGCGAGTCAGCCTACAGAGAGGAGGTTGAGCGTCTGGCAGCATTGCGCACTGGCATCAACCTGGCCCTCAATACAAAGAGAACTAAGAAATGCAAAGAAAACCAAGGAGCTCATTGTGGATTACAGGACGTCTAAAGACTGCAGTCACGCCCCAGTTCTCATCAATGGCACTAAGGTGGAGCAGGTATCCAGCTTCAAATTCCTGGGTGTCCACATCACCTTGGACCTCAACTGGACCTTCAAAACCTCAACCCATGTCAAAAAGGCACAGCAGCACCTGAAGAAGGTCAATCTGTCTTCTAAGATCCTTGTGAACTTTTACCGCTGCACAATCAAGAGTATTCCGACTTAGTGCGTCACAGTGTGGTTTGGCGGTTGCCTCCATAGCCAACCGGGGCCCTGGAACGGGTGGTGGCCCTGAAGCTGGTGGTAGCCCTGAAACGGGTGGTGGCCCTGAAGCGCGTGGTGAAAACTGCCCAGCATATCACGGGTACCCAGCTTCCACCCATCGTAGACCTCCAACGCAAGCAATGTCTGCACCGGCTACGTGGCATCATCATGGACCCTTTACATCCATGCCACAATCTGTCTGCCCTCCACCCATTAGGCAGGCAACAGGGGTCTCTTCATTCCAACACCAGCAGGATCAGGAACCGTTTCTTTCCATTTACTGTAGCCCGGCTGAACTATGTGACCCATCATTAACTATACCCAACCTTTGTTCTGCTGGACTCTGTCAGTTATTTGTAAAGTCTGATAATAAAGTTTTCAGTTGTCTACAGGTGTCATTGCTTCTTTTACTGTGTTTAATGTCCACATGCCGATTTTGCACCTGATTGCACATTCAGAACTGCCACTTGCATTTTCTACTGTTACATAGACACGTTTCCCCCAGGAACCTCAATGCTGTTATCCCTGCATGTCAGTTTCACATGTTACCCTACTCCTTCAATATGCCTTGATTGCAAATTCAGATGCCATTGATACTTGGCACTTGTACCCACAAAGCTATTTATCCCACTTTGTACTTTTTTCATACCTACATTATACTTAATACTTGAAAATGTTCTGAAAATTGGTAAATTTTCCATTGCACATTTAGAACTGCTATTTTTAATGCATTTGCATTTATTGCACATCTAAGCATTCCACTAGTACATACATTTAATTAATACTTGTACATTGTCTGCCCTCTATTTGCCCTTCTGGTTAGACGAAAACAGGATTTTGCTGTACTGTACTTGTACTGTTCATTGACAACGTTGAATCTCATCTAATATTTTCACATTTAGACTTGACATCACATGAAGGCAAATGCACATCATTGCACATCTTTATATTTTACTAGTACATTTATATACAGTATACAGCTCTGGAAAATGTTAATAGACCACTACACCTTTTTCTTTTCTTTCCAAAAAGTTTTTGGAGTGAGGAACAGAAGCGTTCAATTGGTCTCTAATACTTTAAATTGCAATTTTGGTTAGACGCAAACTGCATTTTGTTGTACTGTACTTCTTGAATGACAATGAAGTTGGATCTATCCTAATGTAAAGTAACTGTAAATGTGCCTATTTGTCGGTTTCAAAACAGTGGATGTAGAAGATGGTTACTTACATTGAACATCCACAGAAACAGTAGAAGAGTTGAGACATCCATATTCATTCTCAGCCTCACAGTGATATTCTCCACTGTCCTCAGATGTGATGTTAGTGATGCTGTAATTCTGTCCTGATGCTTTTGGTGAGGTAACAGTGTTCTTGTACCAGATGTAGGAGTGGTTACCAGTCAGAGGACATGATGTGATACAGGTCAGTGATACATTCTGTCCCTCAGTCACTTTAGCAGGAATCACATTCACCTGTAGACCGGAAGTGAAGATTAAACACTCAGTGTATCATTAAGTAACAGTTTACAACAATGATTCAAGGTAGAAACCATGGTTGCTAATCAAACAACGACAATTGTTTATACCCTCTTACAATAATTACATGCAAATGGCTGACTTGGTACTGGTTGTTGGCAATACATTTTTAAAACCATTGTAATGAAGGATACGTACTGAGCAGTAAGTGTTCGTTTTGGTTATGAAAGATAACATTTCAATCCCAATCACTTGTTTTCCCAAAGGTTCAGCATGACGAACCATAAGCTGTGATAAATTTCCCAGCATTCATCATTTCATTTCTTTAGACCAGATCCCCCACACTGTAGCATGAAATGTCCCTGAGACCATGACAGAGATGCCACCAGAGGACAGGCATCAGTGTGCTTCTCAACAACTCTACCTCTGACATAATGGTGTCTTTAGGAATCAAAAACGTCCAACATCTCTTCACAAGACTTCCTGACACCGGTTGTCACTGTATGTTTCATGGTCTGACATCTGTTCGAATCTCTTCTGCATATTGGTTTTCCACACAAATCCTTACTATATAGTTTAACGTGTATATATTTAATTCTGCATTGGAGCCCTTTTCAAATAATAGAAATAATACAGAGCAAGAAACATTTGTCATCAGTTAAATTCTTAAATAGTTCTCTACAAAATACAAACACATCAAATACTAGACAAGCTTGTTCAGCTGTATATCAGTATTGACTGGAGTTTGCTACAAAACACAAACAATACATCAAATACTAGACAGGTCTGTTAAGCTGTAAATCAGTACTGACTGGAGTTCACTACAGAACACAAACAGCACATAAAATATCAGGCAAGTCTGTTCAGCTGTATATCAGTACTGACTGGAGTTCACTACATAACACAAACAACCCATCAAATATTAGACAAGCCTGTTCAGCTGTATATCAACCCTCATTGGTTGTCATTTATTCTTAGATGGCTGTTCACAGTTATAAAATGCTGAAGCATAGACCATTTTAATACGGCCAACTGTATCTCATTTGTTTATGCCGCCTCAAAAGTTATTTTCTGCCACTTTACCCCCAATGATGCTTCAGTAGCTACATTATAGTTAGCATGAAGTATAATTGTTAATGGTTATACTTTATTGTGATGACAATTTGCAACGACAAACATATTGCTCTCGTTTTTCATTTACGTAGCAGCGTAGGTCACATTGCGTAGGTCACATAGCGTAGGTCACATAGCGTAGGTCACATAGCGTAGTAGTTACTGTTGCTGTTTCAATATTTTCTAAAGAAACACACCAGCCATGGAGTGATTATAGTAATTGTTTTCATTAGAGGAACTGTATAGCAATTACAGTGCTAGCCATATAGAGTAATATTTTTCTTATTTAATGTATTGAATGTGGTGTAGCAATCCAGTTATTCCTGTTGTTGGTTTGGATGTTAGTTAATACAGAGAACTAGTTTGGAAAACCGCAGAGTTTAAACTAATTGGTTTAACAATGCAGAAGTTTACAGACACCACATCTCTATACATGTATCACATGCAACAACACCCACTATTTAAACAGTAAAGTGGTTAAAGACAAAATCTGCCACATAGCAAAACGTAGATTGAATCCAGCCAGGGACAACAACATTAACTCTTCTGATCGCAGGCCATCAGATCTAGGCTTGTCTGGGTCCTTTTCATGTTATACGGGCATAATGTGCTGAAAACATTTGTATAAGGTATTCCACATGTTGGGAAATTATATTTTTGCTCATTTTAATAGAGAAATGTTTTGCTCAATTTGGTTTTAGTAAAGGACTTGAGGCAGAGAGCAGGTGAATGTAATCAGTCCTTTAGTTACCTTTTACTCTTGAACAAAGATAACAAATAGAGCATGAACATGAACATTTAACATTTATCATGAACACCGAACATAAGAACATATAACATGTAACATTTAACATTTAACATTGGCCCCCCCAACCTTAATGGGTTTTTGGAGGTAACAAAGTCAACACAAATTGATAAAATGTTTAATATAATTTTTATAGAAACTTGAATTAAATATGTTTTCAGTGTACCTGTGACAGACAGAGTGACTCCAAGTTTGGCAGTCCACAACCCTCCAGACTGATCTGTTAAAAATCTGAACCAGTACTGAGCTGAGTCAGTCTCTCTCAGGTCTGAGATTATCAGGGTGTTATTATTCGTATTGTTAATGTACGTCACACGACCTGTGTAGTTTGGGTCATTAATCAGGCCCACATAAGTCCCATCAGCATTTATTTTAGTGAACCAGAAGTTCGATGTCAGTATGTAACCACTGGGATACATGAAAGAACAGGACATGTTGACTGTTGATCCATTCAAGGCACAGATGCTGTTAGTGAAGTAGGTCACACCCCATCCATTCTGACCCAGAACCACTGAAACAGTCAAACCACACAAGGAATAGAATTTACACTACATTTACATTCCAGTTAATTAGCAGATGCTCTACTCCAGAGCTACTAACAGGAGCAGTTAGAGTTGAGTGCCTTACTGAAGGGAACAACTAAATATACGTCTTTACACAATGTCGTCTCTGAAACTAGATCCAGTAAACCCTCAGTTACTGGCCACCTTTTCCCCCTAAGGCCCTATTTACACAAGAATACTTGTACTGAGTTATAACCACCTGTAACAGACAGGTTGCTACATTTCTATGTGCAGTGTATTTAGGTTCTAGTCTGTTTCTGTGTTCCGTTGTTTCTATCCCTGTTTTCTTAGTCCTCTCTCGTTTGTCTCATTTTCTCCTGATCCCCTCCGTATTTAGTCTCCAGTTCCTCATCCCTTGTCAGTCGTTTTCTATAATGTTGAGTTCCTGTCAAGCTTTGTGTAGTGTTATGTTTTGGGAATACAATGTCAATATCATTGTCAAGGTAGCGGGTAAGGTTCCAAGTGTGGACTGAGAGCGAGTGGGAAAGGGGCAGGCAGAACGTACGGAGACGGGAGGAGAGGCGTCTCACAGACCGGCGGCGAAGGCACAGACGAGTAGCAGGCAGAGTAGTCGGGGACGGGCAGACGGTCGGTACACGAGGGGCGGCAGAAGCACAGTCAGGGAACGGGCAGAGTAGTCGGGGACAGACGAGGGATCGTAATTCCGGCGGAGAACAGATGTACAGGCAGGGCTCAGGCAGAGTAGTGGGGAACAGGCGAAAGATCGGTACACGGAAGGTCTGTTCGAGGAGATTGCGAGATGTGGTATGTGTGGGGCCCACCTTGTAATGGACGCTGAACAGTGGGCACACCCCCATTCTAATGTATTATGTTAATTGTTCTGATTTTTGGTGGTGATCTGATGTGCACGTTCTGAGGAGGTAACAGCTGTGGTGATTTTAGTGGGTTGATGAGTGAGGCACGCGCAGGCACTGTGGGCAGCGTGTGGGGTCCTTCGGGTTACACAGGAGGGCGCTCACGTGGGTTGGAGGACGTAATATCCGGCTGGATGGAGAGAGATGTTTGGTGTTTGTGTTTCTGTGTTCACAGAGAAAGAGAATAAATACGTCATTTCAAAACTAATGCACGCCTGGAGGTTCCTTTGTGTCCAAGTGTGCAACAAATATTGGAGGCACTGCTGAGATATTTAACGTCTTGCTCAGTCCGACAAAATCCGACGGGGATTCCCGCAATTAATGACGACGGGAGCGCGCGATCGCAGGGGCGCGGCAACACAACACACAATGGATCTGGAGGAGCTGGCAGAGACTGTATTACAGAGACTTTGGCTGTTGCAAGTGGATCAGCTCAAAGAGGTGTGTTTTGAAGCTAAAATTCCCAGTGAAAATGTCATAACAAGGCGAGCGTTAATCAGACAAATTACAGAATCGATGGACAATGCAGTTAATGATGAAGAGGAGGAAGTTTCAGTCTGTTATCTAAAAAGAATGCTGAAATTAGTGGATCAAATAATAGAAAATCCTGGAAACACTGATCATGAGGAACGTACAAAGAACACAACACAAAACATCCAACAGACCAGTGAAGACATGAGTTTAGCTGAAAAATATTCACAGCTCCAACTAAGCAGCCAATTTCTGCAGGACGAAGTGAGGAGGCTGGGTGAAAAAGTAAGCAGGGCATCTTCAAGTAGAGCATCGGCTCCACAAAGTGTGTTGCCTACAGCTGTGAACAGGCTTCCAGAAGTGACAATAAGAAGAGAATTCAAGATTAGTGGTCAGATTGGGGAGAGGGGACAGAAGAACAGACTGTCATACTCAAACCTGAGGCATCAGATGGACAGAGGCCTGAGTAAAGGACACAGTGAGACTGAAGTCATAGAAGCGGTGGTCAAGTCAATTAGTCCAGGTTTAAGTATCCGTGACATGCTTGAGATAAAAAGTGACCTTACCCTTTCCCAGTTGAAGGCAATATTAAAGGGTCATTTCAAAGAGGACAGTCCAACAGACTTATTCCACAGACTAGGAAACATAACACAAGACAGTCGGGAAACTCCCCAAAACTTCCTCTTCAGAGCCATTGAGATCAAGGAGAGGCTGTTACGGGCTTCGAAAGAAGTAGGATCAGATGAACAGTACAGTCCCGAGCTCATCCAAAAGAAATTCTTGAGGTCAGTAAGTACTGGACTGTTAAGCGACCATATCAAGTTCCAGCTTAAGTCTTATCTTGATGATCAGGGAGTGACTGACGAAATACTTATTGACAGGATGAACGAAGCTGCCAGTGTTGAGTCAGAAAGACAATCCAAGCAAAGGAAAAATACAAGCAGCAAAGTTCCAAAAGTACATGAACTGCAGACAGAAATGAACACCTGTCGGCCATGTC
>JACXGJ010015053.1:0-14009 GCA_016801105.1 Esox niger
TAGCCCATCCATCTATTTATCATATGATGCCAACCTCAGTTAAACTAGCCCATCCATCTATTTATCATATGATGCCAACCTCAGTTAAACTAGCCCATCCATCTATTTATCATATGATGCCAACCTCAGTTAAACTAGCCCATCCATCTCTTTATCATATGCCAACCTCCGTTAAACTGCCCCACCCATCTCTTTATCATATGATGCCAACCAATGAATCTCCCTCACATGTCTCTACATCTTCTCCCTGCCTCCTCAGTGATGCTGCCCACACTCAGACATCCTGCTGACCAGCCACTATCCCAGCATGCCTCGCTTCAGCCCCCCGGCCATGTGTCATTAGCCCTAGCGGGTGTCCAGTGGTTAGCCCGGGAGGAGGAGTGTGTGCATGCAGAATGGAGACAAGCTTGATAATTGGACACGTCCCCGCTCACCTCCCCACCGAGGGGCTATAAAAATGTAAATGAGAGCAGCCCGCAGACTACGCTGCCAACCCAATTCACCAGGAGAACACGGAGTGTTTAGCTAGGCCTCTGACACCCACTGAATGTTTAGATCTCCACAGAGATCAACACGCCTGGGATACCAACACAGGTTTTAGTTTGGGAGTTGTTGAAGGTCAACACTGCTTTTCAAATGTGGGCTTTGGAGTGGCCGTTGGTCCTAAGTTTGACATTTAGTCACTTCGCTGAGGGTTTTAAATGTTTCCGCTAGTTAGAAAATATAGTTTCTATTACCTATACCCAGATTGGTCTTATCTCATATCTGCACCATTTTACTCAATTACCACCACCTTACTCTGTAACTCCACCATGTACCTCCATAACATATCCACCATTGTCTGTAAATCCTCCATTTCTGTTCATAACTAATTTTGTCAGAATTGCTCCAATTGTCATGTAACTTCACCATCTGTGTCTGTAATCCTCTTTCTTCAGAACCCATCCTTCTTAGTCCATAACTCCACCTTCTTAATCCATAATTCCTCCATTATTTTCCGTAACTCCACCATTTTTCTCAAACTCCACCATTTTTCTCAAACTCCACCATCATTCTTCGAAACTTCACCGTCATTCTCCGAAACTCCACCATCTTTGTCCATAACTACACCATCATTCTCAGTAACCACACCATCTTCGTCCATAACTACACCATCATTCTCAGTAACCACACCATCTTTGTCCATAACTACACCATCATTCTCAGTAACCACACCATCTTTGTCCATAACTACACCCTCATTCTCAGTAACCACACCATCTTTGTCCATAACTACACCATCATTCTCAGTTACCACACCATCTTTGTCCATCTCTTTAGTCATCCATCTCTATATCCTGCACCGGTTACTGCCAAAATAAAGTGCCTGAACCTCTGCTATAAGGATACAAAATGACTTGTCTCCCCATCCTACCCATTAGTTTACTTTCCTTTGCTATCAGTCTCTCATCTTTCCATCACTCCATCATCCAACCTAAGTTTCCTTCACTCACACACTGAGGCTTTCTCTCCAAACCCAGAGCATAATCGCATGTAATAAAAGGCTGTTGTAAACACTAGCAGCGATATGCCAATGTGTTGATGCCGGCAAAGAAAAGGCCTCAATCAGTATCCATAGAGCACCTCCAATTGTGTGATCGGCAGGGCGACGGAAAAGGTAATTTGAGCAAAAGAAAATGACACCGGTAAAGGAAGGAAAAAAACATGGTGATTTACGCAAAGTCAAATAGCCCGATTGGACAGACACCTGACTGTGTTATTATCTCACCAGCGGCGAAGCGGGGACGGTCGAGTTCCTCCAGGAGCAATAGCAGGGAGGAGAAAAGAACGAGTGAAGATCTTCCGACACAAACAAAAAAACAAACAAGAGAGCCTTTCTTCGGCGCGGCCCTGGCTATCAATTCTGCCATCTCGGGTTTTAAAAGTGATGCCTCACAGACTCAATTGTTTGCGTGTTTTGTTCTGCGGAGTCAAGGAGGAGTCAGGAAAGGGGTATCATATGAAAAGGGGCAATTTTCTTCTATGTTTGTTGATATCTAGACCACTATAGCTTGATTGCCTCATATTAAACTGGCAATAACAGCCCCAATCATCGCACTTACACCTGCAGATGTGGAAGAACTGAATTGGATCAAACTGAGCATCTTTCTCCCTCTCTCTGTCAATAGCTCTCTCTCCCTCTTAGCCAGTCTCTCTCTGTGTATCTCTCTCCCTCCCTCTCTTTCATTGCGGCTCTTTTCTTCTCCTTCATGACATGCTTATTAGCCAGCATTGATCTGGCCTGGTCAATTGTCAGCTGCTCTCAGCCGCAAAGTATTGGCAGTGTAATCAGTAGTGGAGGTGGCAGACAGATGAAATTCGCTATCGGTGGGTAAATTATTGGCTGCTGCCTTGTTGACCCATGGGGGGGCGACTCACACCTTCAGGATACACAATGTCACTTAGAAGCACACACACTGGGCTAAAGACATACACACACACAAACACACACAGGACTACAAACACACACTGGTCTACAACCACACCCACACACACTTGACTACAACACACCTACTGTGCTAAAGACAAACAAAAACACATATTCTTATATTCTGCTACTCTTCTGGGCACCCTAAAAGAGCTCCCTATCAAAATCCCGTTTTCCCTCTTAACCCTTAACCCTAAAACGATTAACCCTAATACATATTCTGCCTTGATATGAAACAAACAGTAATGTAATATTATCATTAATACTTTTCAATTTAGTCTATTTTAGATGGAAGGCTGTTTTTCCGGGAGAGTTGAAATGGAGAACAGAGAACAAGGCAGGGTATGAGTGACTGATTTCCTCTGGTATCGGAGGAGCATTCATCTCAATAGAGGGTTCATTACTATATCATCACATGCACGTGGCCTGTAGGACCCTTCTAATAAAACAAAGTAGACTGTTGAACTTGTTTTAAGACTTGTTTATTTACTCCTAGATACTTGTTGTTCTGTGGGGTAGGGTTGAATAAAAGTCTAAGCTGTCTCCTCCAGTACATAAATACTGCATAAAAAGCTGAAAATATATGTAAAGAAATGAAAACATTCTTGTTCTGAATCGCTTAGTACAGCTGCTGTAAACCTACTGCTGAGGACTTTCGGGGAGGGAAAGTGACCCATTTCCCAGTGACATGGTTCGTCTTTGCTGTTCAGGAGGCACATGTCCCCTGCTGCCGTGCCCAGCTCCCGGGGCTCTCAGTGGGGAGAGGAGCATCTGGCAAGGCCCTCCTCTCGCTGGAGGCTGGTGCCCACCTCGCATATTCGCTCCTCTTCTGCTGATTAACTTTTAATCAGGCACTTAGCCGGGCATCTGTTTCAGTCACATTTGCTCTGCACACAGACGACCTGTCAGTGAGGGGACAGTGCCAAACGGTTGTGGTGGGTGATACGCTGTGAGCTGTCCTCGTTCAAGACTGACGTCAGCCTTCCCTTGTCGGGGTCAAGCTTCCCGGAGTAGTGAGCCATTTCGCGTTTCCCCTGACGTTTTGGAGAGGTTCGAGTTTCAAGGCAGTATAGGGCCGTCAGAGCGTCTGACCAGTTGGTGAGCGGTTGTTAGATCGAATCCCAGAGCCTGCGAGGTGAAAAATCGGCTGTTCTTTTTTAAAGCTGAATGGAAATTATTCACCTTTCTTTTTTTTATCCTCCCAATACTTTTTATTAAAAGTGCTAAGAGGAGACTGGGATGAAGGGTTGAGACGGGTATTGAACCTTCATCTTTTGGAGGGGTGCTGTGTATTGGGCGAGGAGCAAAGGTGTGCATGGAGTGTTACCATTGGACCACAGCTCAGCACAATGTCCTGTTGTTCTGTCCCCGAGCAAGGCACTTAACCCCAATTGCTTCCAGGTCATTGATAAGAATGTGTCTCAGTAACAATTACCTGCTAAAATAGGAGTGCTCATGAGTCCATAACAAGCTTGAATTCCAGAAAGATCTGGAAGGAGAAAGACAGTGACTGGACCTCTGTGTTACAGGCGATTAATAAAGGCTCTACATTTACTCCTCTACGTGTACTGGATGGGTTGAAACTCTGAACCAGTTTTGTTTTCTCCCCCTTCTCATAAAGACCAGTGTTTGAGGGATGCAATTCTTTAACATGTAAGGTTCCGACAGAAAACACCACATATTAGTTCAACCATTTGTTGGTGAACTTTTGCGCAGCAATGTACATACAATGTCAAGGCAATAGGTCCTGTTCCTCTGGGGTAACTCACTGTCATCACATGATGATGTATACGATACTACCGAAAATAACATCACCGTAATATTATTCATGGTAATCCTCGTAGGCAATGAGCAGCACCGATTCACCACTACGTGTAAATAGACCGGTATAAGTCTGACATTGTTATTGGAGCAATCGGACATCAGCTGATGTGTCACTGACCAGCTGGCTATGCTAATTTACAGACACGTAAAAACACTATTCCAAATGGTTGTCAGTTTGATATCAATGATGTAAAACAATATATTCCTTATGGTTGGAATCAGGGACTGTAATCCCAGGGCCTGGGACAAAATTTAACGTTTAGGACCCAAACCACGGGCCAAAAATATTATATATAGCAATACTGTTATAAACATCAATTACATTTATTGTTTAATGTTTTAGCCAGATAGTACTAAATATCAAGATTGACTGACTAATAAATAATTATATTTAAGCCAACCAAATTGGCGACCCCAATGCCTGGGCCTGGGACAACGTTACCGGATGTCGGCCCCTGTCATCGTCACTGGTTGGAATAGGCAGAAAGAAATACACTCAAAAAGCAGAGGGACTGATAGAGGTGTTATTCAAAAAGCAGCGGGACTGATAGAGGTATGATTCAAGAAGAGGGACTGATAGAAGCATGATTCACAAAGCAGAGGGACTGATAGAGGTATGATTCAAGAAGAAGAGGGACTGATAGAAGCATGATTCACAAAGCAGAGGGACTGATAGAGGTATGATTCAAGAAGAAGAGGGACCGATAGAAGCATGATTCAAAAAGCAGAGGGACAGATCTGAACCCATTCATCTGCGGTACGTCTGTATCACCTTGGACCCCAAGAACGCTTTGGCCCATCAAAATACTGTGGGTGCCGTACTTGATACTCATACTGTCAGGCGATCCCTCCTCAGCATGGATGTTGACGGCCAGGCCACGGAGGTGTTTACCGGCTCACTAGCACAGGACAGGAAAAGACCTTGAGAGGAACCATCTCCTCCCAAGAGCTCAGGCGCATTTCTGTGAGGGGTGAGAGAGTAAGTGAAGGATTGTGTGTTTGTGTATTCATCCTCTCTATAGCCACCCCCCGCGGAGCCTCTCCCCACCACACGATCTGACTGTAATCTCAAATTCCTCACCATCGGATCTGTTCCCGGGTAAAATGCTAACACTGTATTCAGAAAGAACTGTGGCGTTCATATGAAATAAGTATGGCCTTTGAAATGATAACCGTTCGGCGACCACCGGCACTCCTGATTCCTGGATTTCCTTGGTTTCCACCTCTGTGTGGTAAAGTGAGCTGACATGGAGATCTGCTGGTGTGTGTGGGTGTGTGTCTGAATGTGATGGAGTGTGCCTGGGTGTGTGCCTGGGTGTGTGTCTCCGCCACATGTGTTAATGTGTGAATGCAGAGTACATCAGGCATGAAGTGTTCCAACGATGTCCGTTCTGTATCTGATGAAGCTCTGTTTCCTCGAGGGCCTCTACCGTCTGCTGAGGTAATGAATGAAACAGTGACAGGGCCGGGCACCTGGAAGGGCGTGTTTGTGACCAGCCAAATGTTGATTGGAATCCATTTTAAAAGATGCGGTGTGAGCCCAATTCCAAGCTTTCAGGTTGCTGGCAAAAATAGATCCAAACAAAAGGGATTAATTAATTAGCACAGGGAGGTAATATTATGCATGAATGTTTCAACAAACATGATTCTATCTTGTTGACAGCATGACAGATCATGAGGATTCAGATTACTGTGATTGGCTGGAGCCTTGTCACTCATGTTAAAGACATTATGTTGGTCTACAAATCAGATTAGGCTCTTTTTTATGTCCGGGGCCACCTCAGAGCTGTGGATAACACAGTGAGGCTGCCCCTGACCGCTGACAGGGAGATCCAACTCTTGCTGCTCTGTCCTTTAGTAGGCCTGCCGCTTGAAGGCCACATACTGACATCCCCTGGGAACATGGCTCCTGAATATCGCTGCACACTCGTCTCTCCCCTGCCCTTCCCACCCTGGCGCCGCCGTGACAGTGACGGTGACACGTTGAGCTTTGTTTTATTTATTTTTTTATTTTTATTTTTTTAAAGACAAGTTAAATTAGCAGTCTGGCAGCGAATCCCACTGTCAGCCGACTTCCCTCTGTTGCCACAGCGCGCCGCTCCTGTCAGCAGCCCGACTGATGACTTAATAGTCCCTCCTGAGTGGATTTGAGCACTTTGCCTGCCTCTGTTTACATGCGCTTGTCATGCCTAAAATATTCATATGGAGATGTGAAATATTAATTCTCCGGGCTCTGTCAGTGGGCTCCGTAGAGGGGAAACCGCCCGTCATTCCTGGGCATGTGCCCCGCGTTGTCACTCAGGACCCCAAGCTAACTTGCCCTACCCTGGCCTGTGGACTACTGAACCACCCTGGAACCAGGCTAGCACCAGGCTAACCGCACTGTAGCCGCACTGGAACCAGTCAGATTCTTGAATGGCCAGAATCAGACCCGAATGGGCTGAGGGCAGAGGGCTCGGAAAGGGATAGGGTGTGAAGGTCCTCTGATGTGTCCACCAGTCTATGTGTCCACCCGCCACAGCCAAGAGACGTGACACTCCAGCCAGCCCGCACTGTGTGACTATTTTGGGTCGGCACTGACAGGAAAGTCAGGGGGTTTGACAGGGCCTGGATTTTGAACCACTGCAAATGTGTATTCACGGAAAACGTACAGAATGATTGACTAGGAGTGTGTGGCTGTGCGTTTGTGGTTCAGGGGAGACATCACATCGAGATGCAGCGCGATCCGCTTGTCTCGTTCCTCCATTGTTCTGCTATAGGGTCTCATTCTCTATTCACTGAATGGCGGTTGTGTGTCCAGGCTCTAGACTTATCTTGACATTGGAAGCGCAATCATGGGAGAAAGATTGAGCAGTATTTATTTTGTGTCAGTGGCGTGGTCAGGGAATGAATACAAACACAGGGATGGTTCGGGAGGCGCGGGGGCCGCTCCCATCATCGGCCTCACCTCTTTCAATCATCCTGTTTAAAATGACTGTATGATATCATGGCTTTCACTCACCGAGCCACACTCCGACACTTATCTCACACCACCTTCCTTTGTGCGATATGAAACGAGAAACCACACTGCTATTTTATTTCTGTCCTATAGCCTTTGAGTTTAATATGTTTTCCTGTGTATTTGAAAAAAGTGTACGTGCGTTGGCGCATTGGTGTCAATGTGCGTCAGTGAGTGTGTGTGTGTGTGTGTGTGTGTGTGTGTGTGTGTGTGTGTGTGTGTGTGTTTGTGTGTTTGCCGCTGCCAGTATGTCGTCCGTGTCTCAGAGAATATTAAGAGGTGCCTCCGCGTCGTCCCGGTCTGTGCAGCGTGTCCCGGTCTGTGCAGCTTGTCCCGGTCTGTGCAGCGTGTCCCGGTCTGTGCAGCGTGTCCCGGTCTGTGCAGCGTGTCCCGGTCTGTGCAGCTTGTCCCGGTCTGTGCAGCGTGTCCCGGTCTGTGCAGCTTGTCCCGGTCTGTGCAGCTTGTCCCGGTCTGTGCAGCTTGTCCCGGTCTGTGCAGCGTGTCCCGGTCTGTGCAGCTTGTCCCGGTCTGTGCAGCGTTCTGAGTGGCTGATTCAAATCAACTCCGCAAATTACGATTTGAGCCGATTAGTGTTTGGCGAACTGAAGCTCTGACATTACATTCATTCCGAAGCTTTCGACCGCCAGTGCTAATTACCTCTCAACTCTGTTGTAATTCACAGTTTTGTTTAATTGGCCTTATTACATTTACGTCATTTAGCAGATGCTCAAATCCAGAACGACACGCGGGAACATTTTCATAATAAGTGCGCTATTCGTGTATTAACATATGGGGATGTTTCGATTTGCAATGTTCAGTTTCAGGCCAATGCTCACATGTAATTTAGCGGTCATGGGACTGACAGTGTGTTTCTAATGTAGCTGATTTGCTTTTTAACTTTTTAATTTTTATTTCTGAAGGCGTGTGAATGAGAAACAGTTGTGCTGTATTTCCTTGTCTCAGTGTTTTGTTTGTATTTGTTGTTTTTTCGTTCATGGTAATGTGCCTATGTACCTGTACGTGTACGTGTACGTGTAGGAGTGTGTATACGTGCGCCCGCACACTTGTCTATGTGCTTCTGTGTCGGTTTGTGCGTGTTTGTCGGTCTGTGTCTGTGTTTGTGTTCCTGTGTCAGTTTGTGTGTGTGTCAGTGTGTGATGTTCCCTGTGAGTGCTGATGACTGATCGGGCTGTTCTATATATAAATGGCTTGCTAGCTAGCTAGTTGTTAAGTGACGTTAATGATAGAGCCCGGCAGACAATGGCAAGTTGTCAGGGTCAGTAATTGAGTGGGAGGGATGAGCTCTCTTCATTTCAGTCCATCGGTGTCACCGCGACAAGAACACCAAGGCAACTCATCGCCCAGAGATACAAGCTGGCCTGAACAATGGCGGCTATCTGTCAGAACGAAGCTCTATTAGCGGCCTCACCCATTTCCCGTGGTTAGTGAGATGATGCCCTGCTGCCGTGAACTGCTGAGATTCCACACATTTCTCACCAAAATCTCATAGGTAGGCATATGCAGTATATTTATTAGTAGCGTTAAATTATTGAAATAATTAATAACGATTAATCACATAGTCTTCTGCTGTTAATCATGATTAATCGCAAGTTTAGAATTTGTACAAATTACTTTACAGGTGTGAATATATTTTATACAACGTATTATTACAGTTAACTAGCAAAAAGCGGCCTAAAGCAAAGTTCATTTATATAGTTTCTAACTTGTTACCACTTTCTACAAGTTATTATTTGCTGCCATATGGGTTGTAACTTGATTAAGCTTGTTATTTTTAATCGATTTCCATACAATTTTCAATGTAAATTTTATATTTTGGGAAAGAGTTATGCAGCTCTTGAAAATATTAAGAGACCATTTAAATATTAAGGGTTACAATTAAGAGACCACTGCAAATGTAATGCTTCTGATCCTCTCACTTTCTTTTTCAACTTTTTTGGAAAGGAAAGAAAAAGCTTTATTTTTCGGGAGCTGTAAATTCCAACTGCTTGTCTATGTACAGTGGGGAGAACAGGTATTTGATACACTGCTGATTTTGCAGGTTTTCCTACTTATAAAGCATGAAGAGGTCTGTCATTTTCACCATAGGTACACTTCAACAGTGGGAAACTGAATCTAAAACAAAATCCAGAAAATCACATTGTATGATTTTGAAATAATGAATTAGCATTTTATTGCATGACATAAGTATTTTATCATCTACCAACCAGTAAGAATTCCGGCTGTCACAGACCTGTTAGTTTTTCTTTAAGAAGCCCTCCTGTTCTCCACTCATTACCTGTGCTAACTGCAACTGTTTGAACTCGTTACCTGTATAAAAGACACCGGTCCACACACTCAATCAAACAGTCTCCAACCTCTCCATAATGGCCAAGACCAGAGAGCTGTGTAGACAGGTCTACAATTAAATTGTAGACCTGCACAAGGCTGGGATGGGCTACAGGACAGTAGGCAAGCAGCGTGGTGAGAAGGCAGCAACTGTTGAAGCAATTATTAGAAAATGGAAGAAGTTCAAGATGACGGTCAATCTCCCTCGGTCTGGGGCTTCATTCAATATCTCACCTCGTGGGGCATCACTGATCATGAGGAAGGTGAGGGATCAGCCCAGAACTACATGGCAGGACCTGGTCAATGACCTGAAGAGAGCTGGGATCACAGTCTTAAAGAAAACCATTAGTAACACACTACGTTATCATGGATTAAAATCCCGCACCGCACGCAAGGTCCCCCTGCTCAAGCCAGCGCATGTCCGGCACGTCTGAAGTTTGCCAATGACCATCTGGATGATCTATACGAGGAATGGGAGAAGGTCATTGGAATGTCCAGGCCCGTCTGAAGTTTGCCAATGACCATCTGGATGATCTATACGAGGAATGGGAGAAGGTCATTGGAATGTCCAGGCCCGTCTGAAGTTTGCCAATGACCATCTGGATGATCTATACGAGGAATGGGAGAAGGTCATTGGAATGTCCAGGCCCGTCTGAAGTTTGCCAATGACCATCTGGATGATCTAGAGGAGGAATGGGAGAAGGTCATGCGGTCTGATGTGACAAAAAAATGTTTGGTCTAAATTCCACTCGCTGTTTTTGGGGGAAGATGAAGGATGAGTACAACTCCAAGAACACCATCCCAACCGTGAAGCATGGAGGTGGAAACTTCATTCTTTGGGGATGCTTTTCTGCAAAGGGGATAGGACGACTGCACCGTATTGAGGGGGGGATGGATGGGGCCATGTATTGTGAGATCTTGGCCACCAACCTCTTTCCCTCAGTAAGAGCATTGAAGATGGGTCGTGGCTAGGTTTTCCAGCATGACAACAACCCGAAACACACAGCCAGGGCAACTAAGGAGTGGCTCCGTAAGAAGCATCTCAAGGTCCTGAAGTGGCCTAGCCAGTCTCCAGACCTGAACCCAATAGAAAATCTTCAAAGGGAGCTGAAAGTCAGCATTGCCCAGCGACAGCCCCGAAACCTGAAGGATCTGGAGAAGGTCTGTATGGAGTAGTGGGCCAAAATCCCTGCTGAAGTGTGTGCAAACCTTGTCTAGAACTACAGGAAATGTATGATCTCTGTAATTGCAAACAAAGGTTTCTCTACCAAATATTAAGTTCTGCTTTTCTGATGTATCAAATACTTGTGTCATGCAATAAAATGCTAATTAATTATTTAGAAATCATACAATGTGATTTTCTGGATTTTTGTTTTAGATTCTGTCTCTCACAGTTGAAGTGTATCTATGATAAAAATTACAGACCGCTACATGCTTTGTAAGTAGGAAAACCTGCAAAATCTGCAGTGTATCAAATACTTGTTCTCCCCACTGTATATGTGAATGACATTGCATTTGTTTTTTACTAGCTTTACCATCTTTGCAGAAAAATGCCACATGCACCATCTGATCTGTTCAGACGTTTCACCGCAGCCAATATACAATCAAAATCTGTGTGCATTTGTAAATACCGTGCCAAGTCATATGTAAAGAATGACACATACACAGAATCATCTGGCCAATCGCGCAGAGTTTACAACGCGCAACCACAGACAACTGTTCCTCTGCTTCGGTTCGAAGTGAAAATAATGATTTTTACTTTGTTGTTGCTGTATGAGACACCTCATTTAGAGCAACAACTATAGGAATCAGAGGATTTTTTCGACTCCATGGATAAACTAATATGAATGTCTTGCTTATGCAGTGTATGCACGTGGCTGACCTCTGATGCTCACAATGGGTTTTGGAAGAGATTTTGGAGAGTTCTTGGCCCAGCATGCAACCCTCCCACCAGACATACTTTGTCTACTCATTTGCTAGATGCTCATTAGTTAAATTAAAGTTCAACTCATAACCAAATTGTTGTTTTTTACCACTGGTAAAGTGTTTTTATGTCTGTTTACAGGTAAAAGGTTTATGCTTTTGTCTGCATATGTTATGGTGAATACAGCCTATGTATTTATTTATATTCCTATTCATTCCCATGTATTCCCATATATTCCCATAATTCCCACAGAATGTTTTCTTTGAATATTTCCAAAATTGTGCAACCCTACAAGTACGTACATACACCAATAAGCCATAACATTATTATCACTGACTGGGTGGGATATATTAGGCTGCAAGTGAACACTCTGTACTCAAAGTTTATGTGTTAGAAGCAGAAAAAATGGGCAAGCATAAGGATCTGAGTGACTTTGACGAGGGCCAAATTGTGATTGCTTGATGACTAGGTCAGAGCATCTCCAAAGCTGCAGCCCATCTGCCATTGTCAGTACCTATCAAAAGTGGTCCAAGGAAGCAAAAGCATTGAAACATTCAAAGAGTCATGAGCTCTTTGGCTCATTGATGCACGTGGGGAGCGAAAGGTGGCCTGTGTGGTCCGAACCAACAGACGAGAAACTGTAGGTCAAAAAACCCAATCAAGTATCTGTGGGTTGTGCTGACAGATCGGTCCGATCCATGGCGACCCCACCTCGCAACTTACAGGACTTAAAGTATCTGCTGCCAATGATTTGGTGCCAGATACCATACCAGAGGTCTAGTGGAGTCCAGTCCTCAACGGATCTATTCTACACGTGAAGAAAGGCTCTTGGTCTATGTTCTGTATTCTACACATGAAGAAAGGCACTTGGTCTATGTTCTGTATTCTACACATGTAGAAAGGCTCTTGGTGTATGTTATCTAATCTACAGGTGAAGAAAGGCTCTTGGTCTATGCTCTGTATTCTACAGGCGAAGAAAGGCTCTTGGTCTATGCTCTGTATTCTACACATGAAGAAAGGCCCTTGGTCTATGCTCTGTATTCTACACATGAAGAAAGGCTCTTGGTCTATGCTCTGTATTCTACACATGAAGAAAGGCTCTTGGTCTATCTTCTGTATTCTACACATGTAGAAAGGCTCTTGGTGTATGTTATCTATTCTACACGTGAAGAAAGGCTCTTGGTCTATGTTATCTATTCTACATGTGAAGAAAGGCTCTTGGTTTAGGTTATCAATTCTACATGTGAAGAAAAGCTCTTGGTCTGTGTTCTGTATTCATCATGTGAAGAAAGGCTCTTGGTGTATGTCATGTATTCTGCACTTGAAAGAGCCAGTGTAACTTACCCAAAGACTACTGCTCCTTAAAGTGCATCTGTGGTCTCTCGTAATGACTCAATTCACTTATGTAATTCTGTCCTTCATGTAATTCTGCCCTTCATGTAATCCTTATGTAATTCTGTCCTTCAGACATTCTTTTCCAATAATGTTTAGTAATATTTCATGGCTTTTGGACCCCAGCAAGCATCCTGCAGCTTTAGCGATAGCTAATTGGGATGCTTGTAATATACCGCAATACCATGCACCACTCGGACTGCTATCAGCGCCCAGGCTATCACCATGTTTAGCCCTTATTTAGCCCTGTCTATTCTGTCTCTATGCCCTGCCTTCTGTCGTGAGTGCCATGTTAGTGTTTAGCCTATTTTAGCCAGGCATCAGATACACTTAAGGTGTGTGTGTTTGTGTGTGTGTGTGTGTGTGTGTGTTTGTGGACAGAAACAAGAGCGTAGAGGGAGAGATACCGAAAGAAAGAGGGAGGAAGGATAGACAGAGAGACAGAGACCTCTCCAGAAGGCTGACATCTACAGGGAACAAACACAATACTGGGAGCCCCCCGGGAGCTATTTTGAAAATGACTTCTTGCAAATAAAATATTCAGGAAAGCCTTATGTTCCCAATTATGGGCTTATGCTATCTGTACGCTGCGTTTAATGTCACCACAGCAGAAGCCAGGTACCATCTTTTGTGAAAGGGGTGCATGTTGGAGTGCTGGGTGCCATTGACAAATCATCAGGAGAGGAAACATGGCGTGTCCTACACCATACGTACAACCCACTAAGTCTGTCTCTCCCGGAACTCCTTTGTCTTCTGCTGGTCTTCTCTATCACAGAGTCTGGCTCTCCCAGAACTCCTCTGTCTTCTGCTGGTCTTCTCTATCACAGAGTCTGGCTCTCCCAGAACTCCTCTGTCTTCTGCTGGTCTTCTCTATCACAGAGTCTGGCTCTCCCAGAACTCCTCTGTCTTCTGCTTGTCTTCTCTATTCCAGAGTCTGGCATTCCCAGAACACCTTTGTCTTCTGCTGGTCTTCTCTATCACAGAGTCTGGCATTCCCAGAACTCCTCTTTCTTCTGCTGGTCTTCTCTATCACAGAGTCTGGCTCTCCCAGAATTCCT
>JACXGJ010015054.1:0-13987 GCA_016801105.1 Esox niger
TATGTGTGGATAGCTGGGAAATGTAAAGGGATGATGGTGTATGTGTGGATAGCTGGGAAATGTTAAGGGATGAAGGTGATTGTGTGGATAGCTAAACAATGTAAAGGGGTTATGGTGTATGTGTGCATAGCTGGGCCACTGAATGTGATGATGGTGGATGTGTGGATAGCTGGGCTATGTAAAGGGATGATGTAACTGTGTGGATAGCTGGGCTATGTAAAAGGATGATGCGTCTGTGTGGTCAGCTGGGCCATATAAAGGGATGATGGCAACTATGTGGATAGTTGAACATTGTAAAGGGATGATTGTGTCTGTGTGGATAGTAGGGCTATGTAAAGGGATGATAGTAACTGTGTGGATTGCTGAGCTATGTCAAGGGATGAAGTAACTGTGTGGAGAGCTGGGCAACATATTGGAATGATGGTGACTGTATGGATAGTTGGGCTGTGTAAAGGGAAGATTGTGTCTGCGTGGCTAGCTGGGCTATGTAAAGGGATGACGGTGACTATGTGAATAGCTGGGCCATATTCTTCCTTACGGCCCACACGTACACGTCTTCTTTTTCAGAAGAAATAGTTGCCATGGTGACTGGGGTGTCTGGGCTCACAGAGATTAAGCACCTGGCTTGACGGTCCTCTTACATAACACTAACTTAAGTTTTGAAAGCGAAAGAGGGAAAATGTACTCTGATGTAGGTGGATAAAGGCAAAATGACAAGGTGAGAGTGACTTCAGATGGTCTGGTCATCTGTGCTGTTCCCTCCTGCCTCTGTGCCAGGCCTAGGGTGATGACAAGATGGCCACTAGCACTGTGCCACCTCTCTCTTTCAGCTAGCTATTAGCTACTATATGTGATACGACTGCATATCTTTCAGTGAAGTCACATAATACAAAATGATTTGCCCTGTATCTCTACAGGAACACTCTACCACAATTTAGAATCAGACAATTGTGTAATATAAACAATATTGCAGTCTGTGGATTCCCACAAGGTTTTGCAGATTTAAGAAGGTGTGTTATTGCGAGGTCTTTGGCAATTATAATAGTCAGGATGCCATCAGTATTTTATTATTAAAGTCCTGTCAAATAAAACATGTGACAACAAGCTTAATAGGAAAAACAAATGTGGATTTCATAAACATCAACCAAAAGCTTTATGTTTGGCTGAGGTGGATTTTCCACATCCACAAATGCCAACGCAAATCGGTTTCAACAAATACTAATGCCTTGTCCAATAATTTTGCAGTCATGTGATATGGATTGGTCAGGTGTCTGGGAGGGGTAAACAGAGAAAATATTTTGCCGCCAGCAATATGTACCAGTGGACAGATAAGGAGGTTAGAGTGTTCCTTTATTTAATTTAACTGATTTAATTTACCAACAAGATGCCAAAATGGCCATTTCCGGCAGCATATGGCAACATACTTAATTCTCGCTCTGTCACATTCAGAAAATGACGTGAATCGTGGCAATCAACTGACTAAGCAATATGAATGTATTCTTGATTAATTCATTGGCTTGGCATAGCTAGCCAGGCATCACGAGTTGAGTGTGTCGATGCACAAATCAACTTTTAGTTGAAACCATGGAAACATTCAACATTTCCGATATTTCATTTAACAGTATAGAATGAAAGCAATCAAGTGCTTTAGGTTGAAATGCGTATATTTTTACATGATTAGTTCGCTACAAGTCAGTTTTGTTAGCTTGTGAAATGCTAATTACCATGGGAGTTGGCAAGACAGCACAATGAGATTTGGGAATATATAAAAAACCTTCACCAAAATCAACTGCAACTCTACAGTTACAAATATTACCTTTTCTGCTACAAGCCTTTGAATGAGATGGCAAAGTTAAAAGTACACGCTTGTATGTTACATAGCAAATCAATTCAACATCATTCCATCACAAGGAGTGTAATATGTCAGCCTATATTAGCTGAAAGAAGTGTTTCCTCCTGGTGTAGTATTTGCCAAGTTGCTTTTTCAGCAGCCAGTTCCTCTGAGAGGCTATAGCTAATTAAACTCAAACAAATGAATACAACACACATATCCGGACACCAGATGATTCTTATCTTCAATTGGCTGGCAACAGCTCCAAAGCGCTTGTGACGTCTGGGGTGGACATATTGGGGAAAAACTTTATGGGCTGCATTGGCTGTCTGGGTTCAAACCCTGGGTAACCTTGGCACAATTGATTCTGTTAGCCTACTGAGCTAAAGCCTTCTGTCTGTGAAGCCACACCAGCAATGGTGCATACAGTAATCTCCAACTAAATCTGTTCAGAGCTGATTTCCCCAACATCAGTGATGAAATGACCAATAGCATCAACACTGCATGGAGTCTTCCCTGGTGCCGTATTCATATTTTCAGTCACGTGGTTGCCCTGACAGCCTGGCGGTTAAAAGATGGCAGCTAACACTGGGAATTCTATGGAGCTAGTGCACAAGCCGGTCAAACTTTCTACATTTACAGTCCATGAGTGTATAGATGACCTCACAAAACATGAAAAATAAAGGTATACAAACACACGGCAAGTCTTTGGCACTCGTGACCCATATGCAGCACAAGCTGCATTATTTACATTGTTAAAAACAGCCACATCGCTGCTGGAGCCGAACTTAGGGGATGTGTGGAGAATCAATCAATCGTATTTTCGAAAGCCCTTTTTACATCAGCAGTTGTCACAAAGTGCTTTTCCAAAACACCTGGCCTTAAACCCCAAGGAGCAAACAACAGTAGTGTTGAACATCAGTGGCTAGGAAAAACTCCTTAAGAAGGCTGACATTTTAGGAAGAAACTTTGAGAGGAACCAGGCTCAGAGGGATGCCCAGTCCTCTTCTGGCTGTGCCGGGTTAACATATTAAGAGTCCAAATTGTAATAGTTGATCGATGCATGTGGGCTATCCCCTTACACTGTGACCAAAACGAAAGCATTCAGACAGCTATCTGCAGATTCAATTATAGTGGGTTAATAATGTAATTGTTAGGGAAGTGAAGGAGAAATTCTTCATTGTCAAAGCAAAGTTGTTTGCTAATTTACCTAAATGGGTGGTCAGTGCAGCATAGTGCAGACAGTACAACACAGAATCTTGTGAAAAATTTTCCGGTAATAATATAAACGTTTTCCCAATGTCAGGTAAAACATTCCCACCGTTTAAATGACCCACCATTGACAGCCTGGGTTGTCATGGAGAATGTTGGATTGGTACGATTTTCTCCTGTATTAACTTTATTATTCATTCAGCCAACGCTATTATGTTTAACAAGAGAGGTTTAGCTATCCTCAGTAACGTTAGCTAGGCCAATGCAATGGCATTGGTGTTGGTTGCATCGGTGCAGACGAAAACAGACTGTCATTCATTACAATGATTACATGTAGATAAGATTGCAAACATAATATATATTAGCGCATCAAACGGAACAGCAACTATCTGGCATTTTGAAGTATAATTAGTAAAAGTTGTCGACGGTGGGAAATGGAATGAGACTCTTTTGCCCGCTAAATGGGCGTTCCCAAATGCCGTTACCACACGTAAAAACTATCAATTGTCATTCGTTCAAGTACTTTTGCACCTTTACCCATTTTTGTGTGGCTTTAATAAACCTCCTAGACGACGATAACAGTATTAGCTTTAAAAACGCTGTTTAAAAATATGGATCAGGAAGCTATGTTTGCCAGTGAGCTGAAAAACGCATCAACTCGGGTGAAGAAATTACCACCGGTGATTCAGAGATAAGTGGCAGGGAAAAGGTCACAGAGGCTCTGAAAGCATGCTTTTCACCTGAAATGTTTTTGTCCTAAAGAATATGGCCGTAGATTCTGGGCTGTGTTTCTGAGATATTTACGTTTCCTTTCATCAACCACGCGCCACCTTTAAGTTAATGCCTTAGAAACCCTTTTTATAGTATACAGCCTAGTCTTAATTATTGTATTTGTTTTATTGAAATCCACATAATATAATAACATGTCTCGTAAGATTTCTCCAAATATCACATAAGAATTGCACATCCATGTATAAAACTCCTTACAGAATAAATATTTCAGACATCAGTCATAGCACAATACAGCTAGCTACTGGCTCAATACAAAATTGCGCATGCGCACCTGATCACCATTTTAAACGCACAAGGAATACGCACAAGTCGTGCGGTGCTGCACGAGGTCCGCACCATAGACTAACCTGCAAACTATGTCGACTTGTAAAGGAAATTCAATCTGAATCAAGAGAAGAACATGCTGGGAATCACTCCCTTCCCACGAGACAGTGCGACAGTCGGCAGGTTGTTGTCTGACCGTAAATACGCGGGGCAAATAATTATGATGATCAACAAACTACTGTTGACCACCATCAAGCGCTAAACACTCAGATATAACAACTACCACCATCAAGCGCTAAACACTCAGATATAACAACTAACCCGACAGTTGACCACCCTTGCATATCATGATTGGTTGAGAGGATTTGAACGTGGCTTCTTCCAGTCAAACTGAAATGGTTCGTTCATTCGATGGTGACACATGTAACTGAGGTTTTTGCGATTTAATTTGTATCTCATTTGTTTAATTATTGGAACACAAAACGCTTAAATTCCAAACAGTATATCAAAGAATCCGGGTATCGATTTAGCTGAACATTTCTTAGTTATAACGACAGCATCTCCACAATGAATCATCTTCAACTCCCCTAATAAGGAAATAGAATATGACATAATGTAAGCCTGAGGCATTACATACGTTTCTTATGTATCATTGTATCCCATGTCGTGTCCGTGACATTTCGTGTTAAATGCGAATATTTCCTCCCATGCAATGTGATAATCTTTGAAAGCTAGCCATTAGATGTATAACATATCTTATCGTAGAGTATTGGGCTCTAAAATACGATTACAACGATCTCGAATCATTTCCATAGTAAAAGAGGTGTGCAATTCGCTTTTGACACCAAATATTACCGAAATTAACACACAAGCCAATTAAAATGTCAAGTGGATCGAATTAATAAAAAAAAGGTACAATCATAGACTGACTTTATTCAAATTAGACTACCAAACGTTTTCTCATGCATTCATTTAGTATTCAATGACAGGATTTGGAGTGATTTTCTTACGCACAGATGCATTCCCTCAAACCGTCTATTCGAGAGAGAACCATTAACCCCAATATCAAAAACAATTAAATACATCCATATGTAGCAATTCAGTTCTGTTTTAAGGGATACACATTTGCATTCGCATGTTAAGTTAATCAAATATAGTTGTACCTTTTTCTAACGTTAATTCCTCTCCATCACCGTTCACAGAGAGCAGCGTCTTTCAGCCTCCATTCACACCACTCTCAGCATCCTGCGCCGTCATTGGGCAGCGGACACGCGCTCTCTCTCGCTTATACACTAGGGAGCAGCACAGCCCGACTGTTAAAGGGACAGTCAATAGATTACCGAATGTATTGATAGAAACGTGACTGTTGTACGGTTGTGTCTTCATCTCACGGTCCCGTGGTCACCATTGTAATTTAGAGGGTGTTTGCAGCACTTTCAGGACATTGGAAGATTTGATATGAAAGTTTAGTCACAGACTCATCGGGTGAGGTATTTAGTATCTGAGAAATGCACCCCGACGAACATCACCACTAACCATCTATGCACCATCATTAACTGTGTTCAATTACAGATTACAATTCACCAGGGCTTGTCTTCTCCCATCACTTTTATTATTTGTTTGCTTAATTGAATGACCTTTTCTAAATGTCTCCCATGTAGAACAGTCTGTGCTGATTGGCTGCAGCATCTCAGGTCCATTTCATGCTCAGCTCATAGCATTTAGAGCTCTCTGATTGGCCTGGCTGTCTTTTGCATTCCAAATGGTGGATGGGTCTCTCGTAAAAGATTACGCACTATGTAGGGAATAAGGTGCCATTTGGGACACAAATGAGGCTCTATCAGAAGAAAATGTATATAGAAGTCTCTTTTTTTTACAGTGGATGGAATATGTCACTAGAGAGAAAAAAAATGTTTTACTAGGAATTGGATTGGATGTAGTATACAGTAAGATTATACTGGTTTTATAGCAACTAATCACAACACAAAATGGTTGGTCATCTCATGCATTTTTGTGAAGAGACCTATAATATGATTGAATATGTGGTTCCTCTTTGAGTCTGGGTTCTGGTGTCTCTCGGTACCTTAGAAACTTGCTTCAGACTAGGTAATCACACAATGACTTATCCCATCGTCATGGTGATGGCAGCCCCTGTTCCTTCCGGTGTACAGCCAGCTCGACTCAGAAATTAAGATGTCATCACCACAGCAACCCAGCTCACAGGAAATCAATCTGAGTGCATTACACTAAAATCACACATCACTATGAGGTAAGCATTTTGTCCGGGGAGAATGACATCACTGTGAGAGCAAAATACAGTATTTTCCACACACCCACATCTCTATCTCTGTCTCTCTCTCAGCTGTCCCGGTATGTTTGGGCCTTGAGGGTTGGGCTGCCAACCCTGACAATGAACGTGTGTGACAGGCGCAGGTCCAGGAGATAGGAGGATCAGCGCCGTCAGTTTTACACTCACACACACCCATGCAGACACACATCTTCACATGAACGCAACCACCTAGCCAACTGACCTCAACGCCACGCTTTACACTGGAGTTGCGAGGCGACTTGTGTTGTCTCATTTGAGCTCTGCCTTTATACAAAACCAAGTTATCAGTTTTTGTAAAGAGCATTCACTGGGTGTGGAAATGTGTTGTTTTTTTCTCCCCCGGTTCCGCAATATCCTATTCATGATTAAGCCCTGCTCCATCGCAGCAACATCCAGCAGTCTCAGGACAGTAAATGTGAAGATATGTGTCTTCTGAAGAATATCTGAAGCCCATCCCTATCTTATCAAGCTACTCACTCACTCAACCAGGAAGTCTACATAATAACACTTATGTGCCAGAAGGATGGAAATCTCCGGCCTTCTATGAAAACTGAGCTCACAGGGTCCCAAGCCACCACAAGGAGTCGCTAGAGGGCAACCGTATTTAAATGCTATTCAAATGCCTTGGCAGGTGCTAGCCAACTCTCCACTGGACTCTTGCATCACTTGCATCCCTCTCCACTGGACCCGCGGGGTAATCCTTGAACAGGATTCAGACCCGGATCTCGCAATGTCACAGGTAACTGTGAGGCAGTGACTTTACCGCTGCGGCCTTCACGCCGATTCCCACCCTGACAATTTCCACCCACACAAATCACCATTCAACCATCATAGATGGTAAAGCTGAGTTTTGTTTGTTAGCATGCAGCCAGACACACACACACACACACATTTACACACACACAAACTCACTTACCACAGAAGGAGAGACAGACCTATTCATTAATCACACAGTCATTAATCCTGTGGAGCCAATTAATCAGACGAGAGCAGACAGCCAACAGGATGACAGTGGATTGTTGGTAACAATCTATAATGAAATCTCAATCAGGAAACTCAGTGTAATAACAAACTGTTTGTATTAGTCACCTTTTTTAGGGCCCATCTATCACAGGCCCTGTTATTTGAAGAGTGTGTCCGAAATGGCACCATATTACCTGTGTTGTGTTTAACCAGTGGTACATCAAACCAAGTAGGGAATATAGTGTTCATTCGAGACTGGGCCAGTAAGAATTTACGCTGTTTCCCTGGTCACATTCAGTCTCCATTGTTAGAATGTTTTTTTCTCTCCCTCTTTTCCCAGAGATGACAATCAATATTACAGAGAGCCAGCACAGATTGCCATTTCCAGGGGAAATAAGACTCTTAAGAAGCCATGGAGGAACAGGGAACGGAGAGTGAAGTATTGTTTAATTATCCAAACGTTCGGTATTGATCCCGCAGTCTGGAGGAATCTCACGCAAGCCAAGCATGTCGGACGGCCAAGGGTCTGTGACTGACAGGTGGGAGAAGAAATCCAGAGGCTGCATTCATGCCTTTACCCTCCTTTTTCCTTTGTCATCCTGTCCTTTTTGCCTACACAAATGTGTAGTGTAATTAATGTGGACATATTTAGGGCTGTGGCTGATTCACCTTCCGTCTGGCTGATTAAAACTGCTCTCTTCTGTCCCCTGGTGGTTGACTGGGGTACACAACAGAACACCAGGGCTTTTTCAAATGCAGCTTTTTCACAGAGTTACTCTCGGCAGGTTCTTTTGGGGAAGCAATTATGTTGTAATTATGCCCAGTAATTAGTGATGATGATGTAATAAACACACAATCCCACATCTGCCGACTCATTGTCCCGGTTTCACCCCAGCCAGCCTCTCTCCCTTGTCTGACTGCTTAGGGGATAAGCTCCCCATGTATCTGGGAGAACAACAAACAAGCACATGTGAATGTGAGTGAGATATAGAAATGATCTTGGTGATATAGAAAGGATCGTGGTGGTACCGAAATTATCACAGACATATGTATCTGGCGCCACGACAACGTAATTGGCCTAACCCTAAAAAAAAGTTATTATCTGGATCGTGAGCTTGGATGTCAAACCACACATCAAAAAATAATTGGGTTAGTCATCACCACTTAATCCAAAGAACGCAAATTGATTCTTGTTCTATTTCTAAAACTGAATCAGTGAGTTAATTGAGTAACATCACCACTGCCAGGCACTGGTATTATTCAATTCAGTTGCTTGGAAGCAAGACGCGATGTGGTGCTGGTATTTTGTTGGCATAAGTCCTCTTTCACGAAGGGAGACCTGAGGAAAAGACAACTGAAGTGTTATAAATGCACTGTAAAACACTGTAAGGCAACCAGCTGCAAAGTCACAGCAAAAGGTCTCAGTGGTAGATATGCCATGGAACTCAAGTTCCCATCAGCAAGGGGCGCCCCGCTTTGGGATTCATCTCTAAGTGCGGCTCCACTTCGTGTGGTGGTTCTAGAACATCCTCCCCAATGTCACTAAGGATAGGATGAGTCAGAACACATCATGAACTGCATCCACAGCGGGGTTGGCAGTGCAGAACAGAGGGCCTGATGGGAAATGGATGTGATGTTGACTGTGTCCCTAGGTGTTCCGGAACTGGCTGTGATGCATTCAACATCCTGACAGCGGGGCGTGTCCTCAACACTCACAGCACACCCCTAACTAAATACCTAGGTTACATCGGACTTGACCTTTAATAATATATATATTAATAGTCAAAAGCACGCCACATTGAGAGAGATGGCCCATGGGATGATTCAAATCTGTTTGCCGATGTACATATCCTGCAAAGGTAATAATAAAACCGTTCAAGTGGTGAGGAAGTGGCTGCACTTAAGCACACACAATAACGCGCTGTAACAATTACACATTTACAAGATTGACCCACCTGCTAAACATACTGAAGAGGAAGGATTCAACAGGGAGTTGAGCTAGAGCCTTCCCGCTAATGGACTTACAGAGGAGAAATGGACCACGATGCCACGGTCACTGGCAGCAACTTCCCAGCCTCTTCAGGAGGAAGCTCATGGAATACTGTGTGGTCTGCCTGGCTGAAATGACTGAAGAAGAGTTCAGATGGACTGAACCAGCGACTGATACAGTTTTGGCAGACGCCTGTGTGGTGTCAAGTGCTTTAGTCATCGACGATGGAACGCATTGTGCAACAAACATCTGTCCTTGACATCAGGAAGATGTAGCTACACCAACTCTGTGCTAGCCTGAGGTTACATAGAAAAGTACACGTCTCTGGACTCCTGGCCACTGTGTCAGGATGCTGACCTGGGCGGAGGTCTCATCCATACTGCTAAGGTGATGTTACAAGTTCTACAAACAGAAAACAACATAGCACTCAAGTACTACCCTGTTACCAATGACCCACACAAAATGGAGTCTGTAAAGAATGTGTAAATGTTTGTATTTTGTTGAGTAGAAGGTGCTCATCTTCTTTGCATTGAACAAACATTTGCTGACAAGGTCCTAATATGCCTGCCTGTCACTTCTGAAAACCAATGACTGTAGTTGCAGACTAGTGGCTCAAGCATTTGAGGGCAATGGCTTTTGCTCACAGTTTAAATTAATAAAGCCCTCATTATAGTATATGTAGCTGTTGTCATTATCCGCCCATTCAGATACACACCCTAAAAACAAGATGAGTGAGCAATAAGCTATTGAAAGGCAGTGGCTAGAACTGGAAGAAACCTAGGAAGAAATATATAGAGGAGCCAGGCTCCTGGGTGTGGCCAGTACTCTTCTGTCTGTGTCAATGGAGATTGTAGGAATGTTTTGTTTTAACGCCAAATACTTCAGTGGGTTAGAAAATAGTTACTCTCTAAAAGTAAATGTTAACTTTAGTTGTCATTCACAACCTAGCATAATATATAAATGATAGTGATCAGTCATCAGGTTAGATAGTCTTAAGGCATGGTTCAATAGCTTAAGTCCTTCTATTACAATACAGGACACCAGATGAGACATTATGAATAACACCGGACAGGACAGGCTGACGATACCCCCTCGCACATAAACTAATGCAGCATTGATACTGAGGACACTGTGGCATTGCTGAACAAAATCCCAGGACTGGGCTAACCAGACAACAAATAACCCTGCCATTTGACCAAGTAGTCTCAGTACATCAACAGACCGCCAACTACCCTGAGACAAGGCTGGGTAAAGCCTTTCAGAGTTCTCTTCGACCACACAAGCCCCAGGAGGCCCAATACCAAACAGAAGGATCTCACTGGTGACTCTCTGACGTCAACATTGAAAAAAAGCCTGCCATAATGGGATGCCCCCTCTCCTGACCCCGTGAGAGAAAGACAGTAAGCCATAGACTTAGTATTCATTCAGAAAAATCCAAGTGGTGGATGTGGAACTTGCCAGTCAGCGAGGGTGATTCGTCGGTCCAGTTCCATGTCGACTACCTTTATGCCCCTGTCTGTGTGGAATTTTCTGTCTTCTGATTGAATAAAGCGTTCATTCGGGCTGACTAGTCTGCCTAGCCGTGTCCTTGGTCACAGATACAAAGTAATACAGTACAGCGTGTAACAGGTTTATCACATAGAAGTAAAATGGCTTCCCTTCCTGCTTTACTCCTGTGGGTCAAAATGGCCGCTAGTCCACTCCTTATGGTAGTACGGGACGAGTTGGAATGGTGCACCAAAAGTACCCAACTGTTGACAGAAGTCGATGAGTGAAGAAGGGACAGGTGCTTGCCAAATATTGTATAGTGTTTTGCTTTTCTTTCAGGAAGGTACAGATTCATTTACACATTTCCTAGATTAACTTCCAAAGATACTTTGCTCAGATAAAAGTATACTGAAATGACCACATTTTGCAGACTGAAACGACTGAAACAGAGCAAATAGTGTAGCTGTTGGTTATTGCGTACGTCAAGAGCATATGAAAAATGAAGCTTTGTGATTGGACTATAAACGTTCTAGGCTTTTCTTCTTGACTTCTTTTGCACTGGCCATTTTTTTCTTTGAGTCTAGCCCTGAAATTCGGTGCTAATCCTGCTCCAGAGCAGGGCTAGCCAGCCCAGGACTACAAGTGGTTCTAGATCACTTCAAAATGTGCAAGTGTGAACGTGTGAAGATTTTAGCCCTGGGCTTTATTCTCCCTTAACCCAGCTCTAAACAGGATCTCAGCCCTAACATAAGGCACAATATGAACAGGCCTAATGGTAATTACACAACATTTTCTTATGATATACAGTGGGGCAAAAAAGTATTTAGTCATCCACCAATTGTGCAAGTTCTCCCACTTAAAAAGATGAGACGCCTGTCATTTTCATCATAGGTACACTTAAACTATGAGAAACAAAATGAGAAAAGAAAATCCAGAGAATCACATTGTAGGATTTTTTATGAATTTATTGGTAAGTTCCTTGGTAAAATGAGTATATGGTCACCTGCAAAGAAGCAAGATTTCTGGCTCTCAGAGACCTGTAACTTCTTCTTTAAGAGGCTCCTCTGTCCTCCACTCGTTACCTGTATTAATGTCACCTATTTGAACTTGTTATCAGTATGAAAGACACGTGTCCACAACCTCAAACAGTCACACTCCAAACTCCACTATGGCCAAGACCAAAGAGCTGTCAAAGGACACCAGAAACAAAATTGTAGACCTGCACCAGGCTGGAAAGACTGAATCTGCAATAGGTAAGCAGCTTGGTGTGAAAAAACCAACTGTGGGAGCAATTATAAGAAAATGGAAGACATACAAGACAACAAGATCTCACCCCGTGGGGTCAAAATGATCACAAGAACGGTGAGCAAAAATCCCAGAACCACACAGGGGGACCTAGTGAATGACCTGCAGAGAGCTGGGACCAAAGTAACAAAGGCTACCATCAGTAACACACTACGCCGCCAGGGACTCAAATCCTGCAGTGCCAGACGTGTCCCCCTGATTAAGCCAGTACATGTCCAGGCCCGTCTGAGGTTTGCTAGAGAGCATTTGGATGATCCAGAAGATGATTGGGAGAATGACATATGCTCAGAAGAAATCAAAATAGAACTTTTTGGTAAAAACTCTACTCGTCGGTGACTGGCCTAGCCAGTCACCAGATCCCAACCCCATAGAAAATCTTTGGAGGGAGTTGAAAGTCCGTGTTGCCCAGCGACACCCCCAAAACATCACTGCTCTAGAGGAGATCTGCATGGAGGAATGGGCCAGAATACCAACAACAGTGTGTGAAAACCTTGTGATGACTTACAGAAAACGTTTGACCTCTGTCATTGTCAACAAAGTATTGAGATGAACTTTTGTTATTGACCAAATACTTATTTTCCACCATAATTTACCAATAAATTCATTAGAAATCCTACAATGTGATTTTCTGGATTTCTTTTTCTAATTTTGTCTCTCATAGTTGAAGTGTGATGATGATGAAAATTACAGGCCTCTCTCATCTTTTTAAGTGGGAGAACTTGCACAATTAGTGGCTGACGATTTTTTTTTCGCCCCACTGTAATTAAATAAAATTAACAAGATCCACTCATGTGTATTGGGATAAAATACTGTATACCTAGAATTTTCATCTGTAATCCTGCAACTAACCAGGGGGGGTCAGTTTTGGTCTTTGCTCAGACTTTGGTTACTATGATACCCAGCGGGGTGTTTTCATTCACACATTTAGCTGCAGGCTGGAAGAACTGAGGTGTTGCTGTGAAGGTGAAGCATTTCTCTAATTTCTTTAAGAAGTTGCTCTCTGTTGATTGATTACTGCTTGATAATACTGCATCAGTACTGTACATATAAGACAATATTTACTTTTTGGAAATATGGTCTGGATATGAAATGAGAGAATACTCAAACATTTGATGTAAGACTTGGTTTGCTGTAATAAATGCGTAATTATCACTGCACAGATAGGGTAACAGGTACTGAATAAATAATTATGCAGACTTGAAAGAGAAGGGACGTTATTTGACACAACTATATGTGTTAGTAGAGATGCACTCTGTACACACCAGTGTCATAATCCAGTGTTATTAATCTTGAACAATGGTTATACAATACACACCAGCATAAGACACAACACTAGCTGTTGACATCCAAACGTCTGTGTGTGCAGTCATTAATTAATTAAACAACATGTAGAAACATACTTTTAGTTCCCCCTGGCATTTAAAGCTGCTTCCAGGTTAACCAATAATCTAGGACTATTCCTGTCAGTTTGCATAAAATATAATTAAAATATGTTATGTAACATTAAAGAAAGGGGAGTGAGATTGATCTGAAAGTATATGCCCAGTAAAAATATCTTTAAAATATTAAATATTAAAGTTTATACACATTCATGCCTACATTAAGAAATATCTATCCCCACTATCCCAAAGAAATGAATGGGGCATTGCCCTCTTTAGGGCACAGTGTGTTGGATGGGATGTTATACATGTGCCGTGACTCTAGGTGGTCACTAAAGATCTTATGGCATTGCGTAACACTAGAAGTGTTATTAACCCTGATGTCATGGTGACATTTCCAATCTGGCCTAATCATCCACTGCTTCCAGTTGGTG
>JACXGJ010015055.1:0-13986 GCA_016801105.1 Esox niger
CACACACACACACACACTCACGCTCACACACACACGCTCACACACACACGTTCACACACACACACACGTTCACACACACACACGCTCACGCTCACACGCTCACGCTCACACGCTCACACACACACGCTCACACACACACGCTCACACTTCACAAACAGACCCACTCTCACTCACTGCAGTCAACTTCCCCTGCCAGTCATGTGTTGGTTAACAATGACTCAATAGAAAACCCACTCCCAGACATGTTGCAATGAGGGGAAAGGCCTTGTTCTGTACAAGCCACTCGACGATGTGTATGTTTGGCCTTTCCCATTCGGTGTGTCCAGAGAGAATAAAACACCACCTCAACAATAAGGGCTTAAGATGTTTGCATTACTCTCTGTGTGTATTGCTCCATGTGAATGGAATCAGCAGTACAATAGCAGGAAAGAGGGAGTCCTTTCCGGATGGATTCCAGCTGATTGAACGGACTTGACCCATGGGAAGTACTGTATGAATATTCTGAAGGAAAAAACTCCTCGGTGACTCATTTAATATTTCTCCCAAAGTATTTATTTGGTTCCTATTTGTTTACAGATGCTTCTCTTGACGCTGCTCAATTAACTGGATCCGCCTCACTGCCTATGCTTCAGAATCAATGTTCAACTAACTATGAAGGAGACCGCACACAAATGAATGAGCCACTTACTAATTAAGCACTTTTGTGCAACATAAATGACTCTGTAAAAAAGTAGCTATGAGTGGAGGAGGTCAGCAAAAAGAGCTGCTGAGCCGCCACTTATTCCCAGACAAGCCAAGCAATACAATTTGCTCAGGGACTATTATGCTCTTTTATGTGGGTGATAGGCACATCATTTTTTGGTATGGAACATGACATACTTTTTTGGAACAAATTGTGTATTTATTGTTGTTGCTTTTTTGTAATTGGTGTGTAATAAAATATGTGTTCAATGAGAAAAGCAGAATACAGTGTAAATAAGGTTTTAAAAAATTAGGATAAGCCTAGCCTTGGATCAGTAAGTACTTTATTTTTTCTCTACTCTGTCTATGTTGACCTCGCTTTTTTCTACTGACAAAATTATTGCATGGTGTCCAATTACAGATGGGGCCCTGCTCCAAGACTGTAGAGCTAGGAAAACCAAGAGATTGTATGTGGGTGTGTGTATATGTTTGTGTCATAAGGCACATGGATAGACCCATGGTCACTACAGACCATACAAGGGTAGATTGTAGGATACATATTTCTGATTGGAGGATGTATAGTCTGTTTAGTGGTCTAATACCACTGGTTGGTATATTGACCATTATATAAACCTCCTCTCTATTTTGGCATAAAAACTGTTTACTCATTGTCTATGGGAGAACCTGCAAACATCTACCTAAGACAATACCTTGTTACTCAAGCTAATAAAGACGTTCTCTGCTGAATGTCCTGTTTTATGATTTTGTTCATGGATCAAAAGTGGACAATTTCTAACTGGCAACAGCCAGTGGAGTTGAAACCCCTACACAGGTGACTCGGTCATTAGAAAAGATGAGTCTCTGGCAACACACTTTGAATAGAGCGCTCTTATTGGATTGATGCATTGATGTAGCAGCATGTTTTATTCTAGAAATGCCAGGTATTGGATTAGATTCGACTTTATTGGCATTGGACAAGAATAAGTAGAGTACAACGAAAGGCAGTTAGCATCTAATCAGAAGCGCAAATAGAAATTGGCCTCAAATTTACAAATGAAACAATAATAATTTCCCGTTTATAAACACAGATATTGTGATAATGTTCAACCACAGCCGTTAATGAAGGGGTGCGGCTACAGTTTCCACCCGCAAACTTTTTCCCAGATGATTGCTTGACGAGGTGCAGCAAATATGATACATTTGGCTTTACAGGGTTTTCAAGAATATATTTTAATTAAATATATTATATATATGGTAGTGCCCTATGACAGAATGTTTAATAATAATGTGCTATGTATGTACGATTCATAACTGACCTTTCGCCAAAGCCCCACCTTAGTTACTGTTGCTACGCCCGTCAATATGCACTTCTTTGTAAGCCGCAGCTACTGTAAACAGTCAAGTACAGAAGGGAAAGTAGCATTTTGCCGGTCAGTCTAAGTGATTATTTTTGGAGTAATACCTCCGTAATATCCTCCAGATCGAGGCATTGCAATATGCAATCAAGGGATTGCAATATGGAGTGAAAGGATATGTTCATTATATTTAGATAAACAAGGGGACACAATAATTGAAACAAGCATACAGTGTGGGGGATAATTCTATAAAATGCATAAATAAACTTATACTTATGAAAATATTAATTTGAGTATAATCATGTAGTTTTATCAGAAACATATTAACGTGAAATCCACACTCACAGTAAATTACTTCTGAAATAGGACAAATTACACATTCAGATAATGTTTAGGTTCATCATAATATATGTGTCTTATGCTGAGAGATAGTCATGAGCAGGCAATTACCTTGAGCCCAGAGAGGGGCATTTCTAAAGTTTACTGCCTTTGTATCCACTGTTGGGGTGTCCAGAGTGTGGCCCAAGAGCTGGTCATAAAGTGTACTCTGTGATAAGAGACGACCTGAGTGTGGCCCCTGAGCTTAACGTAACACTTACTTTGTGGACAATGATGGACATGACCCAAGTATGAACCATGAGGTGAATCACTGTCGCAAATTACAAACATTCAAGGAAGTAAAAGATAAGAGGCGCACCCCACCCGGGGGGTTCCACACAGATAGATAATCAGATGGCGTAATGTGTGAAAGTTCTGTATAAAAGCCATGGTCCGGACTTAGAACATTAGGGGTGTATCTGCAGAAGGACCTGGCTTTAATGTCTGTCATTATTGTATGATTTTCATTAAAGTGTATTGGATTCACAATGTCCTGAGTTGAAGTGCATTTGTTTTTAGTGGCGAGTGGTTGATTTTCCACGACAACAGATCTCAAAGAATGAGAAACCGCATGTACTCAAATGCCAACAGCACAGATTTTGAACTAGTTATGCTCTTGCACTGCCGGGTAAGTTCTGTTTATATAGCTAAATTTAAACTCTTTTATCAGTCAACATTATCCTGTTGAGTTCTGCAGAAAGTCACCTGCTAAAAATAAGTCTATGCGTACCCACGACTTCCGGATGTTACAAACAAACATTTTGAGTAGCGTCATGCTAGCAACATTAGATTCTGTAGCAACAATAAGACTTCCTGTTTTCATATTTTTAGTATAAAAATAAAGGTCAGCGGTTAAACGCGAATAAAATCCTATTAATTTAATCTAGTTTGCCACTTTGCTTAGTGTATATTGTAAAATGTATTGTATTGTTGAAATGTTCAGGAATGCGGATAATTACACGCAATTGTTGCTTGTGTTTAACTCTGCCCTTACCATTGGCCACAATGCACATGACTGTATATACAATATATATTGTCCTATACAAAAACAAGAAACCAAGAAAACTTAGTTCAGCCGGCCCGCAATAGAAAGTTTTGCCCTCATAAGATTCGAACACGGGTCACCCACGTGGAAGGCTGTGTCGTAAATCAATACACCACAGAGCTGCACTTTTGACCAATGTCAGTATAGCCTCTTGTGTCTACCCTGAACAAATCCTCTTTTGACACTGGCTGTTTCAATAGCTATTTGGCCATTTGTGAATGATTATGATACAGTTAAATTCACGAATATTTCTTACTAAGTTCACCTCCACCACAAACAGCGTCTATGAACTGTATGGCGTTTGCCACTGGACGTTTTAACAGCATATTTATTAGCCAGTAAATAGGCTTTACCAGTATCTACGAACTTACTGGAATTGTCATAAGAATTGTGCAATTGCTAGCGGGTCTGCCAAAACGATTTCATTTAAAGGCATAAGAACATAGATTTTTCTTTCATGGCATAACATACCTTTGTCTTTGTTTCATTCGTTAATGATATTGATACAATAACTTCAGTGGATATAAATGTAAATACACAGTGCCGCTTGATTTTTTTTGCATATAATCACTCTATAAACTCTCCTGAACATTTCCTACAATACATTCACTGAGTATAATTTCTTTTTTTGCCGGACTGTGTAAGCGGAGCCGGCCAAGAAGAGGGAATGTCTCTTACGGAATGACTGACTGACTGAGTGTCTGAGTTCCCCTTGTTTAATAGCATAGTGGTTAGAGATGCAGACCTGCAAACTATAAGTCCCGCCTTTAGATTTCCTGACAAGCAAAGCGAAGTACGCATAATGAATTATTCTGTATAGATGAAAACCTTGCTGGCTAAAACCTTCAATATCTCCATTATTGTAAGCCTGAAACAAAACAGTTTACAGTTATATTGCGACTGTTTCTGGCATGGAAAAGTTCATCTTCAGTCTCGCTTGCAATTACTGAGTTCTTATGATTACTCATAGGAAGTAAGTAGATACTAGTAAGCCTGTTACTGGCTAATAAGCTGTTAAAAAGGCCAATGGCAAAAGCCATACAGTTAATAGATGCTATGTTGGAGGTAAACTTAATAAAAAACGTTAGTCAGTTGTTCAATGGTGTCTTGTGACAGCTAGAACGTGTTAAGCCGCCATGGTTATTGACTGTGCCTCTCACTTGCAAGTTCAAATCCATTGAGAGCAACAACACGTATGAATTGCATTTACTGTTATACAGTATTGCAAGTTTTCATCACCTTTATTGATGAAGTGGATATAAAAAGTTTACACACCCCTGTTAGAATGCCAGGTTTTTGTGGTGTAAAAGAATAAGACAAAGATTAATCATGCCAGAACATTTCTACTTTTAACGTGACCTATAATGTGAACAATTCAATTGAAAATCTTTAAGGGGAAAAATGAAAAATAAAAACCTTACAATTATCTGGTTGCATAAATGTGCACACTTATAACTGAGGACGTGGCTGTGTTCAGAATTAACCAATCACATTAAAACGCATGTTAAATAGTCATTACACACCTTCTATCATTAAAAGCTACTCTGATTAATCACGAATAAAGTTCAGCTCTCAAGTAGCATTTTCCTGACATTTTCTTAGTTGCATCTCAAATCAAAAGCCATCGTCCGCAGAGAGCTTCCAAAGCATCAGAGGGATCTCATTGTTGAAAAATATTAGTCAGAAGAAGGGTACAAAATAATTTCCAAAGCATTAGATATATGTGGGGCCCACCTTGTGGTGGACGCTGAACAGTGGGCACACCCCCCCATTCTAATGTATTGTGTTGATTGTTCTGATTTTTGGTGGTGATCTGATGTGCACGTTCTGAGGAGGTAACAGCTGTGGTGATTTTAGTGAGTCAATTTGTGGGTTGATGAGTGAGGCACGCGCAGGCACTGTGGGCAGCGTGTGGGGTCCTTCGGGTTACACAGGAGGGCGCTCACGTGGGTTGGAGGACTTAATATCCGGCTGGATGGAGAGAGAACGTGCGGCTGAGGTGTTTCTGTGTTCACAGAGAATGAGAATAAATATTTCAAAACTAATGCACGCCTGGAGGTTCCTTTGTGTCCAAGTGTGCAACATATACCATGGACCACAGTGAAGAATGTCATCCTCAAGTGGAGACAATATGGCACAACAGAGACATTACCAAGAACTGGACGTCCATCCAAAATATATAAAAAGACAAGAAGAAAACTGGTCAGGGAGGTTTCCAAGGGGGCTTGAGCAACATTAAAAGAGATGCAGGAATTTCTGTCAAGAACTGGCTGTGTGTTACATGTGACAACAATCTCCCATATTCTTCATATGAATGGGGTAGGGTGGCAAGACGGAAGCCTTTTCTTACAAAGTCTCCCAAAAGCATGTGTGAAAATGTGTTATGGTCTGATGAAACCTAGGTTGAACTTTTTGGCCATATTTCCGAGAAGGTATGTTTCATTACCCAAAGAACACCATACACACAGTGAGGCATAGTGGTGGCAGCGTCATGAATTGGGGCTGTTTTTCTTCAGCTGGAACCGGGGACTTAGTCAGGGTGCAGGGTATTATTAACAGTTCCAAATACCAGGCAATTTTGGCACAAAATCTTCAGGCGTCCATTAGAAAGCTGAAGATGAAGTTCACCTTTCAGCACGACACCGACCCAAAGCACACATCCAAATCCACCAAAGCATGGCTTCACCAGAAGAAGATTAACGTTTTGGAATTGCACAGCCAAAGCCAAGACCTGACTCCAATTAGACATATGTGGGGTGATATGAAGAGGGCTGTGCCCAGGAGATGTCCTCGCAATCTGATAGATTAGGCAAAGAAGAGATCGGGCAAATATTGCCACATCAAGATGTGCCATGCTAATTGACTCCTAGCCAAAATGACTGAGTGCTGTAATAAAATCAAAATGTGCTTCAACAAAGTATTTGTTTTGGGTGTGCACACTAAGGCAACCAGGTTATTGTGAGGTTTTCTTTCCGTCTGTTTTCAATTGAATTGTCATATTAAAGGTGGATACATTTCTGACATGATTTATCTTTGTGTATTTTTTTTCACAAAAACCTGGCATTTTAACAGGGGTGTGTAGACTTTTCATATCCACTGTATTTAAACATTTAATGCCATTTTATTGCATCTTTCATGATCCCAAGGGATATGTCGATCAATGCAAGTGGGTGGTCTATAGCTGCTGATAGGCTCATCCAGCGACACTAGATTCACCAACAGTTGCTCGTTTGTAGAAATTCAAACAGGATTTTGTTGCATTTTTATGTGCCTGATTTATCTGCTAGCGAGAAAATGTATAGACAATGTTGTCTTCCTGGCAACACCTGTTTAAATATGTGTTGAGAAAGTTAGGGTTATTTCAATGGGTGAGCAATATATATCTACGAATAGTGACTTTCCTATTAACCAACGTGAATGCCCCCTGGGACACATAACGAGATTAGACTGTATGGTGGGAACCATGTGGAACTCTGGATGAGTCTGTCTTTTGCTCCTGCTTGAGTTAGCCAAATATCAAGCAAACTAAATCACTGGGTATAAAATTTGTATTGTTATTCTCTGCTACACGCAACATCGATTTGCTTCCTTCGCAAGTCACACTGCCAATACTGATGCGCTTCATAGCTGAAACAAGTGAGATACTCTGTTATGAAATTGATCTCTTAGACGGATTCCATCTGCATTAATGTTAGCACAAAAACAAGCAGACATTGTCATTTTATTTTTGGAATTGGGCCAAAAGACCAGGGCTAACGCCGACCAGAATTTTCGCTTGCTTTAGCATTGCTATTGTCAAATATGTACATAATAATAATGATTTTGCCAGAAAAGTCTTCATACAAACTTAAATTGCTATATTGTACAATTGAATGCCCACAACGAGCAACTTCTGGTGATGCTAGTGTCGGAAGAGCCTATCAGCGGCTAAAGACCACCCACTTGCATTGATTGACATATCCCTTGTGTTCATGTAATGCGCTTTCAAATACGGCATTAATGTTGAAAGATGTCATTAAATGTTTAAATATGTCATTAAATGTCGAAAAATGCAATTTAAATGAAATATGCCATGAAATAATGAAAAAGGCCATGATTTCAATGAATGCATGTTAAGATGAAAATAAAAGGCTTAGGAAGTGCAATGTATTATTATTAAATATAATACCATTATTTTAAAAAGGGTCCTTATAAAAATATTTCCTATTAATGTGACACTTAAAATAATATATTTGATTAATAATTTTATTATTTCTATATTTAATTATTTCACTTTGGTCCTCCATAAAGAACATACATTTTGTCAAATCATTTTTGTTATTGAATTGAACTAATTGAATGTATTGATATGTGTAACAAATACACCTGGGAGGCAGGAGTAGATGGAACAATTGCGGTACCCGCACAGAGGGAGCAGTCAACAGGCAAAAAACAGAGGTAGGCACAGGTCGGTACACGGGAAGGCAGGACGACAGGTCAAAGGTACCCAACAGGCGGCGGATGGATAGTCCAGGGCCAATAGAATGTAATTTACATTGACAGACTCTGTCTAAGCTTACATCTCCATGTGCATCGATGATGTTGTACAGAGAGTAAATGTTCTGTGTTAATTGTAATGTCCGTGCTATGCACAGAGCACGGTTCTCTGCCTATATAATCTCTGGAGGTCCAGATATGACCTCCGGAAGGCCATCAGAGATACCAAACAGGGATAAGTTGCAGTCTAACTACCACCGCTTTGGCCCGAGATGCATGCGGTGTGGGCTGCGACACATCACACACTATAAAGGGAGAAACAGCAACGATGCCCAGCCTGCTGCCTCACTCCCCAAAGAGCATGAGCATGAGCCCTGGAGCCTACCAGGTCTGCTTTCTCAGTCCCTTCCTGTACTCCCTGTTCACTAATTCTGCGAGGTCACACACAGCCCCAACGTCATCCTTAAGTTTGCGGATGACACAACCATCCTGGGTCTCATCTACAACAATGATGAGACTGCTTACAGAGAGGAGATAGACGAACTGGCTACCAGGACAACAAACTCTCAATGTCTGCAAAACTAATGAGATGACTGTGGACTTCAGGAAGCGGCGGGGGGGGTGGGGGGGGGGGTCATGCCCCAGTACACATCAATGGAGCTGAAGTGGAGAGAGTCTCCAAATTCAAGATTCTTGATGTGCACTTCAAAGAAGACCTCAGCTGGGACAGGCAAGTGAACTCGCCAGTGAATTCTGCCCAAAACAAATATCCTTCCTGAGGAGACTCAAGAAATGTGTCATGTCTGTAAAAACTCTCACCAACATCTACAAGGACACCAATGAGAGCATCCCCTTAGTCTGCATTACTTCCTGGTATGGCAGCTGCTCCACTGCAGATCACAAGTCCCTTCAGAGGGTGGTGTCAGTTTCCGTCCATTTGAGATCCATAAACTAAATGAATGCAACCAGAAGTCAGGGGAGAGCCATCTTTATTCAGCATGAGACAACGATGTTAACCTTCCATAGTTCTATTCTTTCTCTCTCCAATGAATACAGAATGAACACAATCTTTATACCAGGACACCTGGGAGGTGGTCAATAGTCATAACCAGACATTACACAGTCAAATACCCACCAATAAGAAAGGTTTATCATACAAAAGACCCTTGTATTGTAAGTTCCAACCTATAGTCAATGGTCCTATCCATCCTGTGACAGTCACATGGGCAACTCCTAGCAGGAGGTGTGGACAGGATGTGTGGGGCCCATTAGCAACAGGTAACACGTCCTATTGTCCTTTGTTCAGAGTTAGTCAGCACATCAGTGTTGTGTTATGTTTCTCAAACCAATTTCCTCTCAGTGCTGAAGTTTGTTGAGCGCGTCATCAGCTGCCATCTCCCCTTCATGCAAGGCATCTACCATACATGATGCCTTAAGAAAGCACATAACATTATCAAAGACTACAGCCACCCAGGTTATGATCTGTTCCCACTGCTGCCATCTGGTAGAAACTACCAGAGCATCTGGGCATGCATAAGTATTTGATACATTAGAAAAACTTTATATTTGGTACAGAAACCTTTGTCTGCAAGTACAGAGTTCATACTTTTCCTGTTGTTATTGACTAGATTTGCATACACTGCAGCAGGGATTTTGGCCCACTCCTCCATACAGACCTTCTCCAGATCCTTCAGGTTTCGGGGCTGTCGCTGGGCAATACGGACTTTCAGCTCCTTTCAAATATTTTCTATTGGATTCAAGTCTGGGGACTGGCTGGGCTACTCCAGGACCTTGAGATCCTTCTTACGGAGCCACTCCTGAGTTGCCCTGGCTGTTTGTTTCGGGTCGTTGTCATGCTGTAATACCCAACCACGACCCATTTGCAATGCTCTTACTGAGGGAAGGAGGTGGTTGGCCAAGATCTCGCGATACATGGCCCCATCCATCGTCCCCTCAATACGATGCAGTCTTCCTGTCCCCTTTGCAGAAAAGCATCCCCAAAGAATAATATTTCCACCTACATGCTTCACGGTTGGGATGGTGATATTGGGGTTGTACTCATCCTTCTTCCTCCACACACGGCGAGTGGAGCTTAGACCAAAATGCTCAATTTTTGTCTCATCAGACCACATGACCTTCTCCCATTCCTCATCTGGATCATCCAAATGGTCACTGGCAAACTTCAGACGGGCCTAGACATGCACTGGCTTGAGCAGGGGGACCTTGCGTGCGCATCAGGATTTTAATCCCTGATGGTGTAGTGTGTTACTAATGGTTTTCTTTGAGACTGTGGTCCCAGCTCTCTTCAGGTCATTGACCAGGTCCTGCCGTGTAGTTCTGGGCTGATCCCTCACCTTCCTCATGATTATTGATGCCCAACGAGGTGAGATCTTGCATGGAGCCCCAGACCGAGGGAGATTGACCGTCATCTTGAACTTCTTCCATTTTCTAATAATTGTGCAAACAGTTGTTGCCTTCTCACCAAGCTGCTTGCCTATTGTCCTGTAGCCCATCCCAGCATTGTACAGGTCTACCATTTTATCCCTGATGTCCTCACGCAGCTCTCTGGTATTGGCCATTGTGGAGAGGTTGGAGTCTGTTTGATTGAATGTGTGGACAGGTGTCTTTTATACAGGTAACGAGTTCAAAAGGTTGCAGTTAATACAGGTAATGAGTGGAGAACGGGAGGGCTTCTTAAAGAAAAACTAACAGGTCTGTGAGAGCTGCACTTCTTACTGGTTGGTAGGTCTTACAAAGTGATTTTCTGGATTTTTGTTTTAGATTCTCTCACAGTTGAAGAGTACCTATGGTGAAAATTACAGACCTCTACATGCTTTGTAAGCTGGAAAACCTGCAAAATCAGCAGTGTATCAAAAACTTGTTCTCCCCACTGTATGTAACTGAACATGTTGCTTTTGGAAAAGAATGCAGACTCCCTTGATGAGTAAGTTGTTGGTTTTATTTTCCATATTATTCAATGTGTCTATACCTCAGCTTGTTATGAATTAATTAGAAGTGTGTTTGTGAATCCTGCAGCACAATTACAACCCTGTTTCAGAATAGCATAACTCAAATAAAGCACTGCACCACACCTGCTAATGACAAAAATACTTTGTAATTTAGAGTAAGTGAAAATGAATAAAGTTGCAGTTTGCTTGTAGTTGAATGACTTTCTGTCATAACATAACATAATTATGGAATTGGTCATGTCTGATTGCTGCTCCATTCCAAAGCAAAATATGTTAGTGGCTGCAAAATGAGTGTGTTTCTTCTTCTTAATTAAATAACAAGGTGCGTGTGTCTGCCTTTCTGTTGCAATAGTATATGTGTGTGTGTGTGTGTGTGTGTGCCTTTCTGTTGAAATAGTGTGTGTGTGTGTGTGTGTGTGTGGGTGTGTAACTTGCTGTGGTTGTGGTGGTGGTTTGTCTGAGGTGCTTCCAACACGACAGGTATTATACACCCTCAGGGCTGGGCAACATAGGACTATCAATAGACTGGTTCAGATATGTTTTAAATGTACTCTCCCCACTTTCCATGATAAAACCACATCTGACAGTTACATTAATCTAAGCAATAAAGGAAACAGAAACAATGTAAGGAAAGGCTGAGGAAGAAATTGTTGATGCCAGCAAGAGGTGAGTGTCCATGAGAATAATTATCTGAAGGGTTCGTTTAATTGTTTTAATTTTTAAGTATTTTCAGTAATATTTCAATTCCATTCGATTAAATGTTTCTCTTTGCAGGGACTGGCTGGAACATGGCCATGTTTGTCTGCATAAGATATCCTAGCATCAACTATATCTGGAGTTGTCTAAGCAGAAATGTTGTCTGCAATAAACAGAACAACTCTATGGAGATCAAAGTGTGTGTTTCAGTGTGATATGTCTCCACTAGAGGGAGGGGAGAATGCAACACATGATCATGGCCTCACTGAACCAAGTCACATGCAGGACATTTTGTAACAATAAATCAACATACTCACCTGAAAATGATGAGGTCGGATATTTGTATTCAACATGACAGAAAAAGCCGAAACCCAGAGTGCTGGGTCATTTTAAATCAAATAGTTGCCGTTTATGGCTAGCTGTTTGGCAGGCTGGCTTAAGAAATTAACAGAACTATATTTTTTGGTCCAAACAATTGTAGTAAGCTTCAATGGCATTGTTAATTTTAGCCAGTTAATTACAAAATGATTATGGTTCCAAAATCCACATAAGTATTTCATATTCCCTTTTTGCGGTGTCTATTACATAAAAAATTCTAAAGAAATGTGTTATTGTCCTAGTTATGATGCTAGTTATGATGCTCCCGATTAATAAACAGTTGACCAACTGTGGCTTGATCTATTTTGTTAAACCAGTAACATTAAATGCATAATACAGAGGTCATGTTACTATTCTAGTAAGTGGAACTTTTCATTTAAGAACATGCTGACTAATAATGAAGCCCTAAAGAAAGAGCTAGATGAAGGTAGGTTAAATCCCACACTTATATCCCCTGGGACCTGCACCTCAAACACTTCTTCATCACACTCACTTGCATGTATACTGGTGACATTAGTGTAATACTAGACCACCCACCAAAATGTGTATTTTAGTAATGCAAACATTACAATTATTTTCCCCTCAAAATTAAATGTTGCCCGCAACATCATAACCTGTAACCATATGTTCAAAACACTTGTTACAGGCTCTTTTGATACATGGTAAAAGGAGGTTTCCATGCAGAATGCTGTTTTTTCCTTTCCCATGTTCAGGTCTCAGCTCATTAATGAAGACTTTCTCTCCTACTTGACAAACTACAGAATGGATGATGTCTTCCCAGTGATTGCTCAATTTTACAGGTCCACCATGAGGGGTCATGTTTCGGATTAACACTGACCATAATTAGTTAGTCATTAGTTAGTGGCTGTTAAAGTAGGATAACTCATCACTTACTCAAGGGGACACAAAATAATTACATAATGGTGAAGTATCATTTTTAAGGGTTTATAGCTACCAATGGGTCATTAGTTAGTGAATTGGTAGGATCATTCACTTTACTTAAGCGGATGCAAAATAATGACCTAATGGTATGGTATCCTTTATTAATGCTTTATTCCAGCGGGCCAAAAAGAGAAAGAACTAATAGTTTGGTGTTAGAATACTGGTGATAGCACATAATACTCCCTTCAAGAATGTCAGGATTAACTAAGTTTAGGCTATAAAGACAATTTGTAAAACAACCACAATAGAAACATGGATATCATGAAGGAAGAGATGAGTAATATATTTTCAGTAGAAGTGTAAACAGGAAAGTCTTATGCAAGAAAATAACATGAATCAGTCAATTTAATTTAATATTGTCAACCCTTTTTTACATTAAATATTTCACAATGTTCTTATACAACAGTATTGTTGTACTTAGGTATAAAATATCTTCATGTTCAGATAGTTTAGGAAAATCTAAAAGGATTAGACCATTGTAAATTACCTTCATGTTAACACGAACATAACATGGCTGAGCAAGCTAGCGTACCGCCTGTGCAAAAAGTGTAGAATTATCTACAATCACCAGTATATACTCGTAGCCGCCTTTGCACTTATATACAGTGGTCTGCAAAAGTTTGGGCAACCTTGTTAATGCCCATGATTTTCCTTCATAAATTGTTGGTTCTTAGGATAAAAAAAATCAGTTACATATATCATATAGGAGACAAACACAGTGATATTTGAGAAGTGAAACGAAGTTTATAACATTTACAGGAAGTGTGCAATGATTGTTCGAACAAAATTAGGCATGTGCATAAATTTGGGCACTACAATCAAAAAAATTACTCAATATTTTGTAGATCCCCCTTTTGCAGAAATAACAGCTTCTAAAGTTTTCCTATAGCTTCCTATGAGGGTCTGGATTCTGGTTGGAGGTATTTTGGACCATTCCTCTCTACAAAACACCTCTAATTCATTCAGGTTTGATGGTTTCCGAGCATGGACGGCTCTCTTTAAGTCACACCACAGATTTTCAATAATATTCAGGTCTGGGGACTGAGATGGCCATTCCAGAACGTTG
>JACXGJ010015056.1:0-13986 GCA_016801105.1 Esox niger
GAGGAGTGGAGGGGTGAGAGGTTTGAGGGGTGGAGGGGTGAGAGGAGTGGAGGGGTGAGAGGTTTGAGGGGTGAGAGGGGTGAGAGGGGTGGAGGGGTGAGAGGAGTGGAGGGGTGAGAGGGGTGAGAGGTTTGAGGGGTGGAGGGGTGAGAGGGGGGAGAGGGGTGGAGGGGTGAGAGGGCTGCAGCGGGAGCATGCGCCGCCAGCCGGTCCTCACAGAAGCCATGAGCATTTCAAATGTCTTCACTAAAGTGCGGTTGTGGGGGAGGTTTTGGAAAGAGGTGGAAAGAGAGGAAGGGAGAGAAGGTATGTGAAGACATCTGGCCTTCTGCTGTAACCGTCTCTCTCTCTCTGTCACTCGTTACCATCGTGTCTCCTGTTCGTCCTTGTCACACAGCCTCTGACTGGGTTTGTACTGGACACTGGATGGGCCTCCAGTCACTTGCATTACCTAACGATGACTGACGCTCATGGGATTAACAGATGCCCAAAGCAAATGAGCAAACGTTGCCAGTTTGTGTGTGAGGTGATGCCAGGAACAGGATGTCACAGAATCATCACTCGCAAATGAATCCACAGACTAGCAAACCAAAGGCTGATCTGATCCCTGAACCGTCGCAGTGAAGAATGAATTCTGTTCGCCGGGGCCTCATATTCAACTGAGGAGTCGTTCAGTCGTGTCCGAAATGTTGGAGAGGGAAGCATTTTAGAACCAAATGACGCATGTTTAAATGCCATAAAACCCAGCAATAGTGGGGGGATCAAATTAAGACACGACATCTGTATGGGTGTGCATTTCAGCTTGTGGGAGGGGACTGGAGCTCGGTAGGTGGGGTTTGTGGGGGGGTGGGCTGCATGCGCGTAGAAGCTCATTTCGTCCATGTCAGAGTACAGGCTCAGCTTTGGCGTCGGGCAAACGCGGTGTCGTTCATTCGGACACTTCCGCTCTGTCACTTTTGCGTGGTGTCCTTACCTGTTAGCACATGGGTCTGCACTTAACCCTGTTAGTTCTCCCTTGTCACTAATTTCTGTCGCACAATTGGACATTTTTATATGAATATATTTTCTATGTGCATATAGCGACAGCCATAATATTGTGAAAGATACAAAAAGTACATGTGCATTAATGGAAATGTCCTGCAGCAGTAACAAGGTGATCAAATTAACACGCACATTATGCAGTACTGTGCAAAAAAACTATGCAACTGACATTCAAACAGAAGCTGTTATTTCAGGTATGTGTGAGGGTTTAATTGTAAAAGTAATGTATTATTTTAATAAGATCACGTTATATACGTAATTGGTAATAATGTAATTTACAAACACTGTATATATTTCTCTTTGCTTATTTGCTATTGTTTCTTTGCGTCCTCTTTGGGGTTTCAGGCTGGGTATCTGTGGTAGCAATTTGTGACTACTGCTAATGGTAAAAGGGCAAAATAAAATAATTGTTTGATTGATTGATTTACTCATTAACCAAATCAATGGCTTCGGTTTGACTTTCAGGTTCCTAAGACTTTTGCAAAGCACTGCATACACAGTAACTGAGTTGGAGCCTGAGAATTACTGACCTGTATTTCACAGACATGTTATGCCATATTTACATAAGTCCATTTATTTATGATCTTTAAAGCATCTGCGTAGGATTGAGTACAGTATTTTTTCAAATCCTATAACATCTGTCTTAGCAGGCATACATGTACTCAATGAGAATACCACATTGTTTAATTAAAACAATATCGGAACAGTAGCTCAACGTACAAGCAGGTAGCGTGGATAACTGGAATTTCATAAATACATGAATGAATTAGACTATATGAAGAGCAATTAGTCCAGCATGTTTTTCAGATGCAATGTTGGTGCCTGAGAATTAATCAGATATATTCCACTGACATTTTATGCAACTCGTGTCAGATTCATTTCCTTTATATCTCATTTAAAATCCTTAAGGTTAGAAATCTGTTGCTACCCTGACCGTTCTTGCACCTTTTGACCAGATCCAATAACAGATGTAGACTCAGTGCTGTGGGCAATCTCCTCCATGTAGAATTAGACTACCAGATGGCAGCTAACTCAGATGAATTATTGAAAGCTGGAAACTCGAGAATACTAAAAAAAATATATATATATATTTGCATGTTCTCCCGGAAACCTCAGCACTGATTAAAAACACCTCTTTCTTATCTTCTTCGTCCCTGTTGGCATTAACAGGCTGCAAGGTTAAAGAATACTAAACAGAAAACTGTCTTGGTTTAATTTACCATTCAGTCCGTCAGCCGGTTTGGGAGCCCTATACCATCTTGTTTGTCTGCTATTCATTTCCACGAATCAAATCATCCTTTATCCTAATTGTTAAATGACAAATTAGTCTTTCTAAATAAGTAATTGAAATGCTCTGCTAAATGAAAACGCGCCGTTTCCTTGTGACTAGTTGTGTAATTACACCAACCAGGCCCAGACAAGCACAGGGTGTGGGCATGGCGGGGGCTGTTCATCTTCATTGCGTGAGTTGTGGTCAAACTCATTTTAATTGGCTGCGGGCCTCACACTCGTGAAAGAGCAGAACGGGCCGCCAGGCGCTGGTCCAGCACTACGATGCCCTTGTTGCTGTTGGCGAACCTTTGTTGTGTTTCAGCGGCTACCATTTCCTCTTCTCCCATTTCGTCTTTACAGACGTTTCAATATCTCCAAGACAGGTTCACGGCGGTCAAAGAGCTCAGACGCGTCCTCACAGCTCGCTCAACCCGGGACATGTTTTGCTGATGCACGTCAGCCTGAGAGTAAACGTTCCTTGTCTTTACACGACGGTTAAAGACTGTGGTAGCAGGTGCCCAACCTTCCACAAGGAGTCGCGAAAGCCCAACGTGACGCCATGGTCGACGTCCACCGAACAGTGTCACGTCAAGCTGGATCCCCAAGTATCATTGGTCTGCCATTGCCGGGATTCAAACTCCTGGTCACAATGACGTGGTTGCATGGCGAGGTAGCAACTTAGACCACTGCCCTTGGCTTAGAACTTAGATTAGCCTTCAAATCCTATTTCAATCATCTAAATATTATTTCATGCAGGGTCGGCTACTGCCTTTTGGGGGCCCTAAGCAAGATTTGATTTTGGGCCCCCTTTCCCCCATTGGTCTGGGGCCCCCTAGCAGGTTGGGGGGCTCCAGGGGTCAGCAACCTTTTGTGGCTTATGTCTCGAAACGGCCCTGGTTTTATGCCTTTCAATGAAAACCCATTTTACTTAGGCATTGTGTACCTGAATTCCCTTTGTTCTTGACACTGGTAAACACCAATTAGCATCATTAAAAAGACAGCTGATTCCTGTTTGAATTCAGTTAAAGGAGGATTTCCCACAACTGATACTGTGCCTTTCGTCACGCACATCAGACTTTCAGAATGACTGCCAGTGCAAAACAGAACAAAGTTGATTACCAAATTAAATGTGGCATCCTTCTCAAGCAACAATGGTTATTATGTAAGTCAATTAAAGTTGTGTGTGTACTGTAGTATAACATTGACTTTTTAGTGGACCAGAAACAAAAAAATATATTCAGATAATCTAAAACAGAAATTTCCCTTACAATTGAATAATAAATTAAAGAAAACGTCTATTGAGAAGGGTTGTTTTCAGGGCTGAGGTTGATATGTGCGATGATTTAGTATTTCATACAAGAAGGCTGAAGGTTGTAAAGAACTGTCCTTTTCTTTCCATTTTCCTCATGTAGACTTTTCATCCTGCCATATAAAATGTAAGTTGCAAGTTGGAACCATACGATATTCTTGAGAGCGACGTCACAGGGGAACTATAGTAGGTTCTCCGAGGAACCATAAACAGATTAGTTATTTGAGGTATCATAAAAAATAAATCCAAACCTGAAATAGTTCCACCATCCAGGACTGGAATTGAATTGCCCTGCCCTAGGGTTTCAAGCCTTATTTGCATATTTCCCAGGGTGCCGTTCAAATGAATTTTTTAGTTGCCAGTTACACCATGACTGTGTTTGATAGTGTCAGAGTCACGGTTGCTGCATTCATTCATTCTCACTTCTGTCGCCTCCTTCAAATGAGATTCAGATATTAAATTATATTGGTTATCATTAAATAATATTGAATAATAGATATGTTGTCAATATAAAAGGCATTGCAAAATATACTGTAGCAGCCTGAAACCAATGGTTTATGCACCTTGTCAAGCCTGCAGTTTGAGGCTTCAAGAGGGTGGCCATTAAAACAGCGTGACATGAGATGCTTAGTTATTGTAGATTTCCTTAGTAAGAACCCAATAAGGCTGAAAAAATGTAACAAATTACAACAAACCCATAAAATCTATATGTTGTCATATACAGTAACTATGTGGTTCCCTCATAAAATGTGCATAAAAACATAGGTTCTCAATTTTATTTAAAGTTTCAAATTTGGGTCAAGTATGATTAGTTTCTACTTGACGTCATAAAACACAAAACACAGTGGAATGTCAGTGGGTATTTCAGCCCTCTACATTATTATTGAAGTTGAAAATTAAGCTTTTCAAATAATTACTGCAGAGGTTTGCTGGACAATAGGTCACAGAACCTTGATGGACACCATAATCAATATTTCCTAACAGGCAAAATTATGGAAATTGTTGGAATTATTTAGATTCCTGTTCGTATAACTACATTGGAAATAAAAAGTTTACACACCCCTGTTAAAATGCCAGGTTCTGGTTATAAATCATGTCAGAACTTTTTCCACCTTTAATGTTACCTATAACATGAACAACGGTTGCATGTGTGCACATCCTCTTAACTTCGGATGTGGCTATGTTCAGAATTAACCAATCACATTCAAATTCATGTTAAATAGAAGTCATTACACACCATCTTTTAATTGAAAATAGTAAAATTTTACACAGCATCCCAACTTTTTGGGAAATGGGTTTGTAAATGAATTGACTTTTTTTTCTTCAATCTAGGGAAGGGCTTTGCTTTGGTAATCATGAGCATTTGAATTTATTGACATATCTTGTCTTGTTGAGTGAAGTTTCTGGGTGTGCAATGTTAGTCCTTGGCTTATGGTCTCAATGCATGAATACATGTGTACACTGATTTTTTTTTTCTCTCTTACTAGCGAGTTTAGATTGTCTGTAGGAAATCACTGTTTCAACGTTGCACCTTTACTTTGAATTGGAAATACTGTATAGTTGTCACTGTCCAGTTTGTGAAGTGCTGGCTCTGTTTCAGCTTTTACTATTTACCGGAGGACTTCTCCCGGGTAAAACATGGGTGTATTTTGGCTAACTTAGTGCAAAATTCTACATTCCAAAAAACATTAGCATCAGTTTTCCACAAATTCACAGGGTTTTGGTTAAGATACACAAGATTGTTCTGTGGTAAAAATATATTCCTTTGCAGAGGGCTTCCTTTCCTTTTTTCTGTAATTTACGTTCAAGTGAATCTGGGCAGAGTGCTCAGCATGGCAATCTATCTGTATCTTTCTTCTGTAGAGGGCTGATTGTAGCCAAACAGTGATAGGGGGAAGTAGTTTCGTCTCTGAAGTTTCTATGATCTTACAAATAATGGCTTTTAGTAATTTAGAACTAAAGTGTTTATACTACTCCACTGGGAGTACACCATTACCAGGAGATGTTCCATTTTGTAAACTATTAAAGGCCACCAGTTCATCTAGGGAAATGTTCCTTTCCATATTAGTCTTGTCTTGTTCATTTACACTTGGTAAATTGGCCTTCATAAGGTGGTTGTTTATATATTCCTTTTGAGTTTTGCTTTTGGACGGATAGAGGTAATATAACACGTTTTTGAAGATGGAATTATTTTCAGAGATATTCATTGTGATGCCTGACGTTTGGCATCCTTATGCTCTGGATGGTTCCCCTTTTTTCTGGATATGACGAGCAAGCATTTTCTCACCTCTTTCAACAATTTTCAACTCGTTTGGTTTTCAGGGCCACAGTCTTTGCCCAAGTTGTCAACATTTCTTCCCGATGCTTTTGATTTACTGTAAGTAGTTGATTTGAAGGTTTATTACATTTTGACTGATTTGGACAGAACGTATCACAATTATGCGTCTGAGTAACGCTGTTAGATCACCATGCCTTTGTTATTTCCATACAGAATTTGGACATAAATGTAAAGGGTATTGGACTATGGTCTGATCCTCTTCATTGGAAGGTATTTACATTAGAAAAAATCACAAACAAAAATATTCAACAAAAGAAACATATAACTTATACATTTCACACATATACAGCTCTGGAAAGAATCAAGAGACCACCGCACCTTTTTCTTTCCTTTCCAAAAAAAGTCAAAAAGGAAGGTTTTGAGTGAGGAACAGAAGGGGTAAAATTAAGAGACCACGGCGAAATTGAACGCTTCTGTTCCTTACTCAAAACCTTCCTTTCCAACATTTTTGAAACGGGAAGAAAAAGGTACAGTGGTCTCTTATTTTTTTCCAGAGCTGTATTTATATCCACAGCACAGAAAGATATCTCTTATGTGGTGGTTTATACATTGATCATATTAGAAAGAGATTATATTTTATTTGGTGATGTTAAGGTATGATATGTGATTTTTTTTTGTATTATCCGATCATATCTTATCGTTTCTTTTAGTGTATCTCCGTTTACTTTTTATGTCTGTTTCACTTTGGAATTTAACTGCTAAGTAAAAGTCAATTAAAAGTTAAAAAGTTAATTATTATCTTGAGAAAACTTATTTTATTTCAATATTTATTTATAGGATATGACTTTCCTTGAACTGTACCACATGTGAAAGTTGATTTTACTCTTTCACACATATACCACTACCCATGGTAGATTAATGATTTCCTGATCATTTCTCTTTTTATCCATCCAACCCTGAAGATATTTGTTTGACATGCAGAGGTCTTTGCTCATGTTGGTGTTTTCTGTATTTTTAATTGCTCTTTGTTATTATTGTACTGGCCCTTTTTTGCTTGGATGGCCAGTTGTGGAAATTTGTTTTTGTTACAGTTAGAGAACTTTGGAAGACCCCGATGGTTTATGATCTTGGCATAGTCCAGCATTAGCAAGATGGTCATTTTACAAGGGTATACTTGGCAGCATGGGCAACGGACACCTTACTGCAGAACATGGAATGCATTGGGTTTGGAATGAGGTGTATACCGGTATTAGAATTTGTCGACCTACAGTATTCAAACTCTGAACCATTAAGGACCAAGTTGTTTTGGTCCATTAAGGACCAGTTTTAGGGCACTTCCGATTGAAATGGGTAAAGCCGGTCCCAGTCACACATTTTGGATGTTATTAAAGCTATGTTGTAGTGGTCAGTATTTAGAGACTGGCCAGCTGGACACAGGGAATTGTTGTTGGCATGAAAGACAGCTAACAGCAACAAACAAAACATAATTAATATGTATTCACAGAGAATAGGTTTGGCCCTAGAATAGGCTTGGCTCATACATTACACATTTAGAGTAATAGTTTTCAAACTGGGCTGGAGTTTCTTCTGAGGACTCTAGGTTGCTGAGTCTATTACTTGATGACATGCTTGATGGAATCAAAGGCTTTGGCCAAGTCAACAAAAACAGCCGCACACCCCTGCTAATAGCATAAAGATGTGAACTGCCCGTTAGAACTTTTTAATTAAGTGTTGCTGAGGTTGACCAATGGCCTGCTTTAAAGTTGCTCAGGTGGACCAATGGCCTGCTTTAAAACATTGGGGGGTAGGCGCCTAGAGTATCAACTCCCTAATCGTCATCTGTGTTATAGGCTGAACTTCACTTTAAACACTGACTGCATCTTGGCGTAAGGGAATAGTGGCGGCTACAAAAGGATTTCCCGTTTAGCCTTTTGCCAAATGCTAAGTCGTGTGGAATGAAGCCGGGCGGTCAAACTTAGCTGCTGAAGTTGTAGAGGAGGAGTGCAACCTGCAGTTGATCTGGTTGACAGAAACGCGTCAGAACGTGACACTCAACCTACCTGGTTGTGAAGAGGAGGGCATGCCCATAGGGGCAAGGATGCCAGAAGAGTAGGTGTAATTAAAAAACCTGTATAATATTTTCCTATTTGTAATGATTTTTCTCATGCAGTAACTGTGATTGTCCATACATTCTCATTATACTAGGTGTTAGGGATTTTTAATTATGTTATTTTTAATGATTTTTTTTATCCTCAGTTGTGTCAATATAATGACCGACAGTACATGGTAACAGGTGTTTACTGAGAACTGTGTAGTTGTAATGTCACATTACAGGAATTGTCCACTAGAGAATTGGACAATTGTGTTTTTTAAGTTTCTTCTTGCCTTTACTACTTTAATTGTCCAAAAATTTGATTAATGTAAGTATTGACTCAAATCAACATTAGCCAACAATAGCGTTCTGAGAGTTTCTGACAAACTCACCTTGATCCCACACAGATGACTAAACGATAATCATAATATTCAGGCCAAATATCAAAATCAAGTTTAAAATATGCATGAAACAATTGCAGACATTGTGATTGCCATCGGTTATTTGCAATTTGACCTTGGCATATAACATCAAGTTGTCGTTGTTTTGTTTTCACACAATTGAAATGACAAATGACAAATGGTCTTTATTTTGCTGATGCCAGATCTATGTAGTGTTGACTCTGAGTCCTACTAAATCATGTGGTTTCACTCCAAGGATTAACCAACAGATTAAAAGGGAAACAATTTGTTAGTGAATATCTTTGAATAATCCCTGTGTTTTATCCCCTTGAGACAGGAAGACAAAATCACTTTAATGGCAAAGACACAAAGCTGGCTTCTTCATGTCAAATATGTCATGATAAAAAACACTGTGTCCCCCTACAGGATCTTCAATAGCAGAGCAATTCAAGCGATCACTCTTGTACTTAACAAATCAGTTGATAATCCCCATCACCCTTACAGCAAAATAATGAGCAAGGCACTTGCAATATGTTTTATATTTTTTTTAGACTGGGAAATATATATATTTACCGGACTGTGTAAGCAAAGCCAGCCAAGATGAGCGAATGTCTCTTACTGAGTGAGTGAGAGACTGAATATGTTAAATAGCGCCTTGTTAAATAGTGTAGTGGTTAGAGACGCGGACTGCCAAACAAGATGTCCTGCGTTTGAATCTCGTCACAGTTTAAACAAATTAGGCATTAGCATTTATTCCGGATAGACAAAAACATTGCTGGCTTCAGTGGCTACGTTACAGTAAGTCTGAAATAGAACTGTTTATTGTTATATTGCGATTATTTCTGGTGGAGGATTTTCCAAGTACACATCCGCGCATGCTTTCTGGGGTTATATAGGCTAGATCACAAGCCATCGGGAGTAAAAGAATATATCGATTGAAACAATAACTATGTCATTCATGAATAAAAAAAAACTAATGTTGTGCTATGAAATGAAATAGCTTGGGCAGTGTAAAGTTCATCTTCAGTCTCGCTAGCAATAGCTCAATTCCAATGACCAAGTGGTGAGTTAATAGATACAAGTAAGGATAATAATAATGGCTAATAAGCTGTAAACCGGCCGGTGGCAAAAGACATAGTTCATATATGCTATCAGTGGTGTGAGTAAGCTTAATAAGAACCATTTGTCAGTTGAACACAATGCTGAATATTTTTTTGCAAAAATTTCAAACGTGGCATGATGTTAATATGTGACAAGATGCTATACTCACACTGGGCAAATGTACATCTCTGTGGCGTAGTAAAAACGCTCACGTGGGAGACCCAGGTTTAAATCCAATCAGGGCAACAACATTCATCGCTTGTGGGCCTGCTGAACAAACGCTTGCCCTGGTTCTTCTTAAAGCAAACTTTGCGTCAGTTTTAATCAATCTACCACAACTGCTTGTCAAATTTTGCGGTTCCCGCCGTGGGGGTTTGTCCAGCGTTGTTTGCGTGTTAGCTTTTGAGAAAAACAAGTGGGTCCCTTCCAGAGCTGCTGAGAATATCAGCGTGGATCATTAGCTAAGATGCTAAAGCGATGCACGCTGCATTATTTAACACTGCATGTGCGTGCTGTGTGTTTCCCGAAATGCAGGTTTAGTCTACCTGAAGCATCATCTTGACACAATGACAGGCAACAGGGCAGGGCAAATATTCATCTGACGAAGATGATTTCTCCTCACCGCTGGAGCGGAACGGTTACAAGGTACAGTGGAGCTGAATGAATACGGCGCCGGAACGTCGGACAAAGGGGAACTGCTACTTTCCTTCGCCTACTCAGATAAGCGTTACCTAAACTGAACACGGATAGTGAGTGTGTGTTCACTGGTGCTGGATTTCTCTTCAGTGCAAAGCAATACAGGCCAGACTTCACTTGGAAAGCTGTCCACAACTGAAACGGAACGGCGAGTTCAGTGAGGTTAATATGTGGTAAGTGGGTCTAGGGAAACCGTCCGGTTTTACACAGACAATATTAAGGCACAAAACTGCGCGATTGTATCGTGACTCTCTTAAGAATGTTTTGCACCAGTGCTGTGAGCTGGTGTTTGGATGGTGTTTGAATGTCAAACCAGTGTTAATGTAATGATAAACAGAATTTACTCTCAAACATAATAGGATGATTCTGAAAGGGCCAGTGTCCTCCGATCAGAACAACAGTGTTTAGAAGTGGCTGCAGATTCTGCTAATTATTTATTACTTACATACTGATTGTTGATTTTTGGACTTCAGCAATATTTGTACAGATTATCATGAACAAATATACCGCAGCCCTACTGTACAATAATTTCCTCTCCTTTAGTCACAAATTCACATTTTCTATTCAAATTAATTGTTAGTTATTATTTAAAATAAATACTGGTAACTTTTCACAGTGCTGTCATGCACGTACGCAGTGTGAAAAGAAACTACTGAACCAGTGTAAACGATGGCATTTCTCTTTTTGTTGTGTTGGCTCTATTAGCTACATTTCTATGGTCTCATTTCAAGGTAAGGTTTGTCTGAAAGAATCAAAGATTATATTACAACTATTGGCCCCAATGGACTTGTATAATTCATATTATAGAGATATACTTGACCGTTTCACCTCCCTGAAAACAGCCGAGGATTTAAGAAGATTGCATAGAAGCTAGGTAGGCAGAGTGAGGATTCTCCTTGGTCTAACAAAGTTTCCCCCCCTTTTCAATTGACACTTAATGAATTAATGGGCCTAATGGGGGAATTATTACAAAATGGACAGTCAGCAGTTTTTTTTTTTTTTTTTTTGTGTGTGTATATTTTATGACTCCGAGGTGTTTCTAAGCTTCCCAGGCAATCAGAGTTCATTCTAAATTTCCAGAAACCCATTGACTCCACCAAGTGTCAACACCCTCCATATTGTTGGCCAGCTCTCAGTCTCGCTGAGTAGAGTTATTTCCTTCTAGAAACAGATTTAAACAAGCAGTGCTACATCTTTATCTATGCCCGATTCAACACGGGTCTTTACTTCAAACCAATTTTTTAAACAATGTGGTTTAATGCTTTTATGCTCAAAGCAGAATTCCACATTTGAGTCCTGGTTAGTTCCTCCCCAACTATACTGGCCTAGTGTTTAACAAAATATCTATGCGATTATGCTGCTGTACCTTAATATACCAGTACCAGAATTCGTGGATTAGAAATGGAGTATTGGGAGGTATGCATCCATCTAGTCTATTATGTCGCCGAATAGGAGAATGTGTAAATCTGACGTTGATATAAGTTGTGTGTTCTAATCTTTGACTGGTCCCCTCCTCCACTTGAGCGCTAAAAGGATTTTCAGCCACAGATAACGTTTCTTTGTACTCTATTCATACCTTCCTCCTTGCTCTTAGGTAAAGACTTTCTGAAATATTAAATATGCAGGCTATTTCAGAACAAAAGAAGAAGGTGCCGTTTCCTTTAAGTGTGTCCATGACTTATCGAAATGTACTTCAAGTGAATTTAAATCTCGGGGTAACTTAAAGTGTGCTTGCAGAATATATTCATTGCTTCCCTGCGTTGTGTGATTATTCTTTCATGGTCGTCTACCAAACACAATCATTCTGGTAAGAACCCATGGCACTGAAACAATTATGTTCACCTTCATCTGGACTGAACGTCCTTCAGATTTCATCCTTTAAAGTTTAAACAGTTATTTGAATGTAGGCATTTGCACAGAGTCTTCTGCTGCCGTACAGAACAAAGCAGTCATATAGTTCAATTGTATGTGCTCCGGGAAAACCCAATTCTTCACATCCCACCTGAGCTGCCCTTCAATTCGCCCGTCCTCCTGCCTTTTCTCCGCCATCTTCAGTTCCAGGAATGTACGTAGAGAAGGTCCTGCTAACGGGAAAACCATGGCAACCTGAGGAAATAACATCCGTCACATCCACTATGCGGTCCTGCTCGGAAGATGGTGGTGGTGGTGGCAATGGTTATCAAATTGCCGTGGCAACACATAGTCAGGACCTATGCTATTACTCGCCATTATCTCCCACTACCACTTTAGACGGTGTCTCTCGCTGAGGTCCACAGTAGAGCTCCTGTGTCATTTTGGTGGGTTAAGACAGTTAAAGCTTCAGTTTATTTTCCAGCTCTCTACTGTAACTGAATGGATTCCGGGCTTATGCCGGAAAAAAAGCCTACACACACACACACCCACACACACACAGGGCCATGGCTAACGTGGGGAAAGGTGGGTTTGATTCAATGGGCCCATGGTTTGGGGGCCCCCGGGGGTTGTTATAATGTCAGTGTTGTCTATATGTGAGGGAGCCCAGGCCTTAGTCTTTTCAGGGTGCCCAGGATACCTGACGATGGCCCTGAATACACACAAAAACCCACCCATCAACACAAACACATGCACGCATAAGCATGCACTCATAGATAGATAGACAGACACATCCATGCACACATCCAGCCTCCGACAATGCTAACTGGACCGGAAATCTCAGCGTCCTCGGCTTGAGCTTTGCTGGGGGAAAAAAGGAGTGACCTGACAACCGCCCAATGGTGACACCTTTAATCTCTTCATTTCAGCGGGGCGCCGGCACAGGTGTTTCTGTCGGCGGGCCAAGACGCAGGCCAATTTGGCACTGGGCAAACCGCGAAAACACAACAAGGAATCGTTGAAAATCTTATTTCGTCAGGCTCAATAAGAATTTAATTCCCCATAAAGAGCTCAGCATTGTGTAGAAATAATTATTCAGGCAAATAGTCTTGCCGATCTGTGGGAAATAATTGGCTTTTAGCCGCACAGACTTCCTTGGCTGCTGGAACAGAGGCATCGTTGGTGGAGTTGCCTGGCGCTGTTACAGTACTAGCAGGGGAGCAGCAGTGTGCAGGCCTGGTGACAGGGAGACATAATTATGAACGGAAGACACATTAGAGCCAAGAAGCCAATTTGTAAATGTGTGTGTTTGTGTGTGTGTGCGGAGAATGCAAGTACGTGTGTGTGTTTGTCCTTTATTGACGCGTATCTCTTCACCTCTCTCCTTTGCAGCCGTGTCAAGCCTAGACAACATGCCCAAGACGCAACACACACTCACTGACTTGTGCACAATTGGCTAAATGTGGTCCGGAAGTATGTAGAACCTGAAACTGTGCCGGCTGAAACATCCTTTCCCCGATCACGGCCTCCACGATGAAAGAATTTGCTTAAACGTTTCATTCCTACAAACCGTTTCATGGAGCATTGCCCACCCATGCCATTTGATATTTACCAACACGTGGATTTGTCTCTTTTCTATTGATTGCTTGTGATAGGTTGATTTTATTTTTTTGGATCCCCATTTCACCAATGAAAGGTTCTTCCCGGGTTCCACACAAAACTCAGAACATGACAAGTAACAGCACTCTGACCATCTAGGATGCTATAATGTTTGTATGTCTGTGGGGGGGGGGGGCTGAAGGGGTTAGAAGAGGATGAAGAATGAGATGGGGGGAGCATGCTGGGTGCTGGGCTAAATGGGTTGGATATGTGGGAGCCCACAGAGTCCTCACACACACTTCCATCTAATACCCGACTGCTGTCTGACAGGTCAGATGTAGGACTT
>JACXGJ010015057.1:0-13984 GCA_016801105.1 Esox niger
CTCCTCTACAGCCTCTCCCTCCCCCTTCTCCTCTACAGCCTCTCCCTCCTTCTCCTCCTCTACAGCCTCTCCCTCCCTCTCCTCTACAGCCTCTCCTCCCTCTCCTCTACAGCCTCTCCCTCCTTCTCCTCTACAGCCTCTCCCTCCTTCTCCTCTACAGCCTCTCCCTCCCCCTCCTCTACAGCCTCTCCCTCCTTCCCCTCAACCCATCCCATCCTCACCCACAGGAAGAGGACACAGGAAGAGGACACAGGAAGAGAGGGAGAGTAAACACAGACTACCACTAATTCGTTTCTCAGATCACGTGACAACCTTTGATCCAACCACGGTCCAATCGAGTTAGCCTTTCCATCCAATCAGCATGCAATGTGTATGTGCTGGATAACATGTCTGACTTGCAGGTATGGAAATAGGCCACTTCAATGACTTCACGTATTGCCATGGTCCACATGCCGCGTTCACATAGTTAATTCCTGTTCAACAATTCTTTCCGAGTGCGTATCTCACTGAATGGCCATAGAACTATATCCAAGGTTTAGGAGCTAATAAGACCCCAGGAGACGGAGAGATAGAGGAGAGGTTTTTCACTAACCACCTCGTCATAATCATCATCACAGCTCCTCGGATCAGTCTGACTTCAAAGAGTCCATCAGTCAGGTTCTGATCTCATTATATAGAACTAGAAATGTACATCAGTCTATTGATCTATTATCCATCTATTTACAGCATACAACATACATGTCCCCATGTATCTATTTATTTATGGTTTTACAGTAAGTGTTTTTGTGGCAGACACTATTTCACATGAATAGTGTCTTAATGGCCTGAAAGGTTTCGGAATGTACAAATGTTTTCCAACACAAAAAAAAACAAAGAGTTGCAACCAAATCACTCAGATGTTACAGTACGTTCGGCCAAGATATGCATCATCTTCCAGTAAGAGGAATTCTTGGCTCAGTGAGTCAGACATATGTATTTGCAATACAGATGTTGACAGGTCTTCAAACAATGTTCTCTCAGTGAAGACCGATACATTATCCCTGAAGAGAACGAACATATGCGTTTTACGAAGGAAATCTTGCAGATACACCAGGGAGGAGGCCAAGAGAGAAACAGTGAAGGAGGCAAAAAAGGGAATTCTCAATTAAGATGTAAAAAGAAAGAAAGAGACAGGAAGAAATAAGAGTTCCATGATCCATGATGAAACAGCGGGGTGATACGCATTCCTAAGAATGGTAAAGTCAGTGGTAGCTCTGTGAGCATCAGAATGGTAAAGTCAGTGGTAGCTCTGCGAGCATCAGAATGGTAATGTCAGTGGTAGCTCTGTGAGCATCAGAATGGTAATGTCAGAGGTAGCTCTATGAGCATAAAGATGTGTTAGCTTTTATAGGTGAACTTTTTACTACTGGTGTTTTCTTGACAAGAGCTGGAGAAGATAGGAGCTCTAGGTATATTTCATTCAAAATTACCTGGAGATATAAAAAAGGCAGGATGAGAGGTGTACAAAGTATGAAGTAAAAATACTGTTTTCACCACTTTAGATACGTTTCTAATTAAGAACTAAAGACGAGTATTCATTATTTTTGCTCTCCCTGTTAACAGAGCAAAATATTTCTCGATATACGGTTAAGCCCAAAAGTAACCATACCCAAGCGAGATTCTGAGCTATAGTGAATTTGTATTTGGCCAATAGGTTTCTTCTGGCTGGAAATGACATAAACAAGTGACATAAGACGGTAAGACATTGTTCAGGAGATAAAAATGAATAACGCAACAAGTTCTGTTTTTCAATTTTTTACGAAAAATGTAATGTCCAACATTACTCTTAACCCTTGAAATTGTTGCACTTTTTTGAGAAAATCAGGAGCCATCACTGATCATTTCCTTGAAATAAATGTTGTGTTTGATCTAGGCTCATCTCTGAAATAGGCATTCCAAGTCTTTTGGTGAGCCTTGGGTGGGTCTTGTGGCTCCGTTCACCTGAAAGAGCCAACTTATTTGACTCCGTAACGGTTAAAATACTTACAAATAACCCCTGAACAACAAAAAAGCGCGCATCACCAGTGTAAACGAGACAACGTAGGCTGGAATTCTATTAAAGCGCGAAAAGCACTTTTAAATAACTTCTATATTAATTATTTGTCCTATTTAGGCTATTAGATTTATTTTTTACCTGAGGGATAGGCAATATTCAGCTTATCTACAAATGATCGTTGTTGGAGCTAAACATTTGGGTGATAATGAACCCAAATGAATGGCTACCTTCACCATTGCTATTCGATTCCCTACGTTCACAACAAGTGCGCCATTCAAAAAGAACCATTCGGTCGCGAAAGGCACTTCGTCAGAAAAACGTTAAGTATGTCAACATATTTGCATTAATTGAAAATACAGAATCTATGCTGGCTAAATATGGACAAACGTATTGACCAAGGTCACCTTGTCTGAGAGATATTTACAGTTATCAAAACGCTGAGGCACGAGGCACAGAGGGAGCCTACTTAATAAAATACTCATACATGCATAATATAGACGAATGGTGTAAATGTAGGAAAAAAGCACATTCACGTGGTATAATATTAGCTTATTCAACGTGGGGGAGGACTAAAACTGAGTCGTTTTCAGTCTGGAACATCTGGCCATCAAAAATGTGAACAAACGGTGATAGTGTTTTTAAGATGTTGTCATTGGGAACAATTAAATTCCTGAAGAGTTGAGTAGGCTAGTCTTACACCTCGAGTCTTATCTAATCTCTATCAGGGCGAGATACCATGCCCTGTTAACAGCCAGCCACTATTAACACCAAGAATATCATTCAATCATGTCTCCCAAACCAAATCCGAAAAATATTTAAAATAGTTGTTTATCAATTATTAGTGTTCCATTCAATCGATCTGCAACATGAAATTTGTAACACCTACCAAATCACCCAAAAAATATTTTGGGACCATTATTATCAGGTCATACTAGTTGATAGCATGACAAGATGATTATGTTGCATATAAGACTTTAAGAAGAAGATATTTTCGTGATAAAGAAATTAGGTTTTTAAAGAATTCTGAGAATAAGTAGGAAAAAAATTAACACCCCTTTACCATGAATACATCGATACAATTGGGAACGTGACGCAAACGAAAACAAACTCTGTGATTCGACCGGAAAACCTATGGTTTCCAGGCGCCCCGCCCTTGCCCAAATGTGGCTTCTGAATGAGGGGTAGCTAGGCACTAACGTCACACGTCATTGTGTGTTCTTCTGTGTGTGAGCCTCAGCTCAAACTTTTTAGCTAAGGCAGCGCCACGAGAATAAGATCTCGACTTTAACAATATTTGATTCAGTACATGCATGCGCAACAAATTCCAACACAAACGAGGTGATGCGCACATTGGACTCGTCATTTAAACCGAGGAGACGGTGAATTACTTTTGACCTGCTGATCCGGAGAGGAAACCTGAAGGAGTCCTTGTCTAACGGATTTTCCCCAGAAAAGACTATTGAAGTCATGAGAGTACGGAGACCACGCGCCCAGTTTTGCAGACTTTTGCAAGCCGTTTAGCCTCGAAATGAAACAAGAAACAATCATTCAATTAGAAATATTTTACTAATATTGATTTTTTTGGGGGTGTAGACCTATATGCGAACATTTTGTTAAAGAAGTGTATTTTTCCATCCGTGTTTTCATTCAAAGTTGTGTTTATTTTGTAAAATATGCCGGAATTCTCCCCAAAAATGACATTTACATTCCGTTGTGCGCTGGCGATCTTGTGTGCTCTTTTTCCTCCGTCTTCCGGCCAGTACCACGGGGAGAAAGGAATCTCTATACCCGAACACGGCTTCTGCCAGCCCATCTCCATACCCCTGTGCACGGACATCGCCTATAACCAGACAATCATGCCCAATCTCCTGGGCCATACTAACCAGGAGGATGCCGGGCTCGAGGTGCACCAGTTCTATCCTCTCGTGAAAGTCCAGTGTTCCATGGACCTGAAGTTTTTCCTGTGTTCAATGTACGCCCCTGTCTGCACGGTCCTCGAGCAGGCTATACCGCCGTGTCGGTCTCTGTGTGAACGGGCGAGACACGGCTGCGAGGCACTAATGAATAAGTTCGGGTTCCAGTGGCCGGAGAGGCTGCGCTGTGAGAATTTCCCAGTGCATGGTGCGGGAGAGATCTGCGTAGGTCAAAACACCTCGGACACGGAAAGCCCGACTTCATACCCAACACCCTACGTTCCTGAGTTAATGACTCGACCCCCCAATATGGGCCGACCCAACCAGCACCACGATTTCTCCTGCCCTTTGCAACTCCAGGTGCCCAACTATCTGAATTACTATTTCATGGGGGCTAAGGACTGCGGGGCGCCTTGCGAGCCAACTAAGCCGAACGGATTGATGTATTTCCGGGAAGAGGAAGTCAAGTTTGGCCGGCTCTGGGTCGGAATATGGTCCATCTTGTGCTGTGTGAGCACCCTGTTCACTGTGCTGACCTATCTGGTGGACATGAGACGGTTCCGCTACCCGGAGAGGCCAATAATATTCCTCTCGGGCTGTTACTTCATGGTTGCTACTGCTTACGCGGCTGGTTTCTTCTTGGAAGACAAAGTGGTGTGTATAGATAAATTCAAGGATGATGGCTATAAGACTGTAGCTCAGGGCACCAAGAAGGAAGGTTGTACTATTCTCTTCATGATTCTTTATTTCTTCGGCATGGCCAGCTCAATTTGGTGGGTCATTCTGTCCCTTACATGGTTCCTCTCTGCGGGTATGAAGTGGGGTCACGAAGCCATAGAGGCCAACTCTCAGTATTTTCACCTCGCAGCCTGGGCTGTCCCTGCTGTTAAGACTATAACTATCCTAGCCTTGGGGCAGGTCGACGGAGACCTACTTACCGGAGTGTGCTATGTGGGCATCAACAGCGTTGATTCCTTGCGGGGCTTCGTTTTGGCCCCTCTATTTGTATACCTTTTTATAGGGACATCGTTCCTTCTCGCGGGATTTGTGTCTCTGTTCCGAATCAGAACCATCATGAAACACGACGGAACCAAGACGGAGAAACTGGAGAAGCTCATGGTTCGGATCGGAGTGTTTAGCGTGCTCTACACCGTACCAGCTACTATCGTGATAGCATGTTACTTCTACGAGCAGGCTTTCCGCGAGCAGTGGCAGAAAACCTGGCACATGCAGACGTGCAAGCGATTCGCCGTGCTTTGTCCTACAAACAATTTTGCCCCAATGACCCCGGACTTTACTGTCTTCATGATCAAGTACTTGATGACTATGATAGTCGGCATTACCTCCGGGTTCTGGATATGGTCTGGGAAAACACTGCAGTCTTGGCGCAGATTCTATAAGAGACTTAGTAACAGCAATCAGGGAGAAACGACGGTTTGAACTGTGATAACGTCGCAATGAACAACTGGGAAATTATAGAATAGGCTGCATCTGAAATGGAATCCTATTTCACATGTTAGGGCACTACTTTTAATCAGTGACGGGAATAGACCGCCATTTGGGATGCAGCATAGTCAGAACGGGACAAAACTCTTGGAATAAGAATGCGGGTTTTTCTATTCGGTTCGGTATGGGGCTCGTGCAAGCCCAGACCGCCTCTAGATTACTTTCACGAGCCTCTCTATATGTCATGGACTTCACAGATTCCAGGGTTGCTGTGAGAAAAGGACACTGTGGTGCGATAATAAGGCGAAGACAAATGCAGAAACGATTTCCATATAAACAATGCAGAACCAATCCTGATGTTGTCAAATATGTCGTTCTATCTCTTGTGGGTCAAAGCATGAATGTTTATCCGTTGGGTCTTTAAAATAATGTGATTTGCGTTAGCTTACAGAGGGGATGGTCTACATCAATTACCCTGCTATTCACGCTATAGGTCTATAGAGATACTACATTATAATATTGGCACGTTGTAACTGATCTCACAACGTGTTTGCCTTACGAATGTATCCTTCCGTTTGTTTTTGTGTATTTATGTGTGTTATGTTCACAGTCAATCCGTGACAATGGTGAATAATTTCGACGGACAGACATAACGGACAAACGGATAGATCGACTTAACGGACAAATTGACAGGATTTGTTGCATCGGATTTTGAATAGAATATGCATGTCTGTAGCTGTGATATTATGCAAGCTATTGCATTAAACATGCCTTGTAAATAACTCACTTTTTTCAAAGAATATATGTATTTATGAAAATAATCTTTCAGTTTTTTTACTATCATTTTTTTTAACGCGGTAAGAGATGCCATTTGTACCTGTACAGTTTCACTGAATAAAATGTTTAGATAATTTTCTCTTGCTTTTGTGGTCAATGTTTACAGTAATTGTTTATATGTTGAAGAATAGAGCATTATTTAAATGTAATCACTTTTTATATGACCTTGTTAGTGAAATGTGTTAGTGAATTGGGATTTGAAACAATGTAGTCAAACAATCGGTCTATTTTGACATAATGTGGGCCAATTGTCGTACAATCATGAAATCACAAAGTAATGCCTTTTGTTTTAAGTCTAGCCCGTATGGTGCGAAAGGACCAAAGAAAGATGAAGCTCAAAACATCTCATTCCCTCTAAAACTCCGCTTAAATTCAGGGAATTCATTTGAACTCAAATGGGCAAAGTGTCGACTACCTAAGCATACCCCGGTTAAAATACAAGGTGAAAGGTACCTACATGTTTTGAATGGGCCTAAATCACGTGAACGATACATAGGTGAAATATATAGAGCGAAATTCACCGAAATATGTACATTTTTCTTACCAGGACAGATATTGTTATTGTATTGCGTTGCTTGTCACCGTTCAGTAAAGCATAAAAGGGTGGTAATTGTTTCACCAGTGATCGTCGAAATGTTTGGCAATGTTTTTGGGACCAAGATGGACTAAATCACAGCGTCTGCAGGTTTTCGCTCTAACGTTGGCCTTTATTGATTAATTATGTAACTAATTAGTTAACAATTAGTTAGGGCACCAATTGAGACAAAGAACCAAAAACCGGCGTTCACTAGGCCCTCCTTAGAATCGGGTTGACACCTGTGGTGATTATCTAATTTTAGAATCTAAACTTTAGGGCGTACACATGCGCAGTGCGCCACTGAATCCATGTAGATAAATACCAAGTGAGTTTGATCTTTCCAACACCTTAGTTTCTCTAAATGTACTGTTCGGTCTTAGTCTGAATTGATTTGAACCTTTTCTTGATCCGTCGGTGGGCTGATACTTTGGCGCCACCTTTCAAAAGTTTAGCGTATGACTGGTTTGATCCGACCGTAGTAATAAACGGGCCAACTACCAGCTAATAGGGTAGTATTGAACACAAATTAAAACTAACCCGTGGGGCAGACAATGAAGGCATTGCTATGGTCAGTCATTTGTCATTCTCCCAGCCCTGATAATGAAACAAAAATTAGATGCAATTTTGTAGCGATAAACCTGCCTGTGTAATCACATTCTACAAAGCCTGCCATGTTGCTTTGTGAATAAACAATGTGAATAGCATTGAGGATCCATGAAGAAATAAAGTCATGATAAGTATATGGATACACAAATGAAGGTGTGGTTTCCAATCAGCTCCAGTAAAGAAAGGGTGTGGCTGCGTCCAACCAGACCTTTGGCTGAAGGTCAAGCCCTTCATGGGTGGAGTCATTTGACCTTCGAACTAAGGGCCTTCTTCTTGTATGTTTTTACGGATGCAGGTTGCCTGACAGTTCAACACAGTGTTGACGTTTCATGATTCGACACATGATTTGAAATTTGACACGCTGGTCACTTCAATGTGCCTTCCCCTGTACCCCCAAATCTGAAGATTGACCAAATCTTAGCCTTCGTCCTCACTGGCACCATATCTGAATTCCTTGGGCTCAGAGATCTCTTAGTTTTCACTGTCCCCTTAATCAGGCTTTGATTTAGACCTGGGATATCAGGTGAATGTCATCACCTGGCTAGTAGAATAAAAACCTAGCAGGACTCTGAGAAGACCAGCCCTGTGGTCCCTGCTCAAAGAAGGGCCTCTTAAGGGGCAAGAAAACACCAGATAGATGCTGTCATCCCTCTACTCTGTTATGAACTGAGCACTCCTGGAGATGCTGTCATCCCTCTATTCTGTCTGTTATGAACTGAGCACTCCTGGAAATGCTGTCATCCTTTTATCCTGTCTGTTATGAACTGAACACTCCTGTAGATGCTGTCATCCCTCGATCTGTTTTGAACTGAACACTCCTGGAGACGCTGTCATCCCTCTATCTATTATGAACTGAACACTTCTGGAGATGCTGTCATCCCTCTATTCTGTCTGTGATGAACTGAACACTCCTGGAGACGCTGTCAGTCCCTCTGTCCATTATAAATGAAACTTTCTTGGAGATGCTGTCATCCCTCTATCTATTATGAACTGAACACTCCTGGAGATGCTGTCATCCCTCTGTCTGTTATGAACTGATTTTCCTGGGACCGCTGTCCTCCCTTTACACAATCTGTGACTCTGAGACCATCCCCATCTTCCAGCAACACATCAAGACTCATCTGTTCAGAATCGCTTACCCCCCCGCAATCTTTGTTGTTTTCTCATAGTATTTATTCTGATCCTGTTTTTTTCTGTTCCATGTCACTATTGTACAGCATCTTTGGGTCCCTGAAAAGCGCTATATAAGTATAATGTATTATTATTATTGTTATTTACACTGACTGATATGAACTGAACACTCCTGGAGATGCCGTCATCCCTTTACACTGTCTGTTATGAACTTTACGCTGTTTGAGACATCGTCATACATCTTCTCTGTTATGAAGTGAACACTTCTGAAGACACTGTTATCCAGGGAAATAGAAATGAGTCTGAAATGGCTCCCTATGTAGTGAACCTCTTGTGATGCCGCATAAGGGCTCATTAGTACTCGCAGTATGTCATTACAAACTAAGTGTGCCCTTTAGAAGGCATATCAACACTTTGTTCGTGTCTCTTTTTGTTCTGTTGGCGTTTCTGGAGGGGTTAGGTCGTTTTTTGTTCTGTTGGCGTTTCTGGAGGGGTTAGGTCGTTTGGGCTTGACTGTCAAGGAGGGAGGGAGGTGTATAATATCTGAGTTGATACCACGGCAACAGAAACACAGTGGTTGAACTGTGCCTGAGAAACTACATAGAACCTAGTAACACAGCAACAGAAACTCAACAAACACAAGCATTCAGAACAGATCGACAGACAGGGTGGACAGGGGCTCGGCAAAGACCAGGGAAGATCAAGGAATATGCAGAAGTAACTGGCCAAAAGAGCAGTCCAGAAAACTCCAGGACCTGTAGTCATGAAGGACGTTGCTCTGTCACTCCTGAGTCGAGGCTGTGGACAGGTGGTCCAGTCACAGTTGGGCCGTCAAGATGGACGCCTGGAAGTCTGCTTTGAACCTGAGGTAAAATGGCAGTTCCTTTTACGCTTGACTCAGTCAGACATCAAGCTATAGCAAATTGTGAAGCACTATATTTTCAGAATTTAAATATAGAATGACCATGCTTTATTTAGTTAATTGATGAATGATTCAAATAAAAGTGAAAAAGCACAAATTGTACTTACTAAGCAAAATCATTAGAATCTCTTATATGTATTTTCAACTGTTTGTGGTCATGGGGAAGTTTTGATCATCCTGATGTTTTTTCATGTCTAGGATTACTATCTCTGGAAATCCCAGCCATCTCTGCTCCATGTATCTCAGCATGGTCATCTGCTGGACAGGGTGGGTCCAGTCCCTCCTAAGACCTACAGCACCAGACGTGGACCTCTCTTCCTCTATTACGAGGACATGGCTACATCTTACACACTTATGTCATCAGGGCTGTCATCATGTCCCTCAGAACCAGAGGTCAATAGGAAGAAACGGGTATCCCAACATTCCAGGGAGGAACAGGAGCTTCGTCTGAACACCTTGCGAGACCTGACAGGAGCCATATTGGCCTACGGAAACAAGCAGGTAGCTATCAGCCAATAGGAGAAGTCTGAAGTAACAAGCAGGTAGACATCAGCCAATAGGAGAAGTATGGAGTAACAGGCAGGCAGACATCAGCCAATCTGTTAAGGCTGGAGTTACAGGCAGGTAGACATCAGCCAATAGGAGAAGTATGGAGTAACAGGCAGGCAGACATCAGCCAATCGGTTAAGGCTGGAGTTACAGGCAGGTAGACATCAGCCAATAAGAGGAGTCTGGAGTAACAGGCAAGAAGACATCAGCCAATAGAAGAAGTATGAAGTAACAGGAAGGTGGATATCAGCCAATTGGAGAAGCCTGCTGCATTGTGCTGAACAGAAACCTTGTGTGCTAGGTTGGCTGGCTTATCTACAGTTTATCCATTTCCCTTTCGAAAATGTAATCAGAATCAAAAGAATGTTTGCAATAGAACTCACAGTAAAAAAATCAGTTCATCACTGCAGGTCATGATTTATCTGTTAATATTCTCTGTTATCTCTACTGATCTCCTACTCCCATAAGGACCTATTAAACAAATCAGACTGAGGTAGGTCCAATCTCAAGCACCCCCCGCCTCCAAATAGCCTGAGCTCTCTACCTCTGTTTCACCCCAGTAGTTTTACTGTCCAGCCAACTCTTAGTAAAGCAGGGAGTGATGATTCTCATTCATGTCTCATATGCTAAATATGTAGTACAGAAAGAGTGCACTTGTTATTTAAATGGCCCCGGGGAAATAGGGACTAGGGTTTGTCTATTTGTGCAGCAGTCGTAGTTAATCTCCCCCACAGAGCAGACCGCAGACTGAGTTCTCCCAGTCAGGACGGCAGCGCCTGGGCTTAGTAGATAAGACACACGTCTATGACTGTTCCCAAATCGCCAATAGTTTCATGGGCCCTGGTGAGAAGTAGTACACTAGCTAGGAAGCAGGGTGCCATTTGGGACTCTCCTGACATTCCAAGGAATCGAACTTCCCACTGATTCCTAACTCACATCCCAAGGACGCTTTCCCACAGCCTTCTACCTGCTCCTGTTTCTCCTCATAGTCCGGTCTCTCCTCCTAGTTCTGGTTCTCCTCCTGGTCCTGTCTCTCCTCCTGGTCCTGTCTCACCTCCTGTTCCTGTCTGTCTTACTGGTGCTATTTCTGCTCTTTTTTCTCCCCCTGCTCTTGATTCCTCTTGTTGATCCTGCTGCTCCTGGAAAAGCAGTGCCGACAAATTTCAGAAATGTCACAGCTGATGTGTTAGAAGCAGGACAAATGGGCAGCATAAGGATCTGAGTAACTCTGACAAGGGCCAAACAGTGATGTTCGACCATTGGGTCAGAGCGTCTCCAGAACTGCAGCCCTTGTAGGGTGATCCCAGTCTGTAGTGGTCAGTACCTGTCAAGTGGTCCAAGGAAGGAACAGCAGTGAACCGGTGACAGGGTCATGGGCGACCAAGACTCATTAATACACGTAGGAAGTGAAGGCTGGCCCGTGTGGTCCGATCCAACAGATGAGTTATCGTAGCTCAAATTACTTAAAAAGTTCATGCTGGTACTGATAGAAAGGTGGCAGAACACACAGTGCATCACAGATTGCTGCCTATGGAGCTGCAGACCAGTCAGAGTGCCCATGCTGACCCCTGTCCACTGCAGAAAGCACCTACAATGGGCAGGTGAGCATCAGAATTGGAACATGGAGCAGTGGAAGAAGGTGGCCTGGTCTGCTGAATCACATCCACATCACGTGGATAGCCAGGTGCACCACATACCTGGATGACACATGGCACCAGGATGCACTATCGGAAGACAGCAAGCTGCCATTCATGTGGATGCTACTTTGACATGAACCACCTACCTGAGCATAGTTGCAGACCATGTGCACTCATTTATGGCAACGGTATTCCCTGATGGCATTGGCCTCTTTCAGCAGGATAATGAGCCCTGTCGCAAAGCAAAAATTGTCCAGGAATGGTTTGAGGAACACAACAACCAGTTTGAGGTGTCTCTAATCGAGCATCTGTGATATGTACTGGACCAACAGGTCCCTCGCAACTTACTGGACTGAACGGATCTGCTTCTAACCTCTTGGTGCCAGATACCACAGCACACCTTCAGAGGTCCAATGGAGTCCATGCCAGAGACTGTTAAATATAAATACTCTGTGGTTGTAAACTCTTAATTTGATTGGATTATATGTATCCAGAGTTTCTGCTCTTTCAGTCTCAATTCAGTGTCTAATTTCAAATGGCTTTATTGACACATTTTGAATGTTACATTATGGGCTATGTACAGTGATAAAAAACAGTAACAAATGAGGATGACAAGAGTAGATACTGACGTAGAGTAAAGAGCAACAAGAGTAGAGTAAAAATTGACGTGTGTGATGTTGACAGTGTTTTTAGGGCTCCACTTGTTGCTCTTTCTTCATGTCAACTGCTCAGAAATCCTGCTGCAGTGATTGGATGCTGAGGTAGTTTGTCCAATATTTGCAGGAGTTTATCACGGTTTCATTTCATTTCAAATGATTTCTGGGTCTGTGTGATTTGAGGGAAAGTTGTGTTCCAAATGTGATCATACATCTGGCAGGAGGTTAGGGTTTACAGCGCTCATTCTGTTCCTGTCTCTCTCAGTTCTACTTCAATTAGATATAAAGAGCTGTATTGGCATTGGAAACAATTGTTTGCATTGCCAAAGCAAGCAGAAAATAACCAAGGTATAATACAGAACAGCTGTGAAAACCAAAGCTAACTGAACAGCTCTGTCTCTCAGGGAAGCGACACTATACGATTGTCCTTCTTGGCCCGTTTAGATATTGATGTGTGAGCAAGCGTATCAACGTGGAATATCTAGCTAGTTAATTGTGTGTCCATGGAGACCCAGAGAGAAGACATCCCTAAGGACAGGCTGAATGTATTCAACATGATCACTGGCTTAATCACACTGTTCACATGGGCACCACGAGAGAGAGCTCAGGCCCAAATGGCACCCTCTTCCCACCAGACTGCCCTACTAACCTGGGAAATAGGATGCCACCCAGCTATATGGAGGGGAGACGTTCCCGCTGGGAGACTGGGTGGGCGGAGTGGAAGCAGAGGCTGATCCACCGGTCATGTTCCCCCTGCTGTAGAATGTAAACAAACACAGGTGTGTTCTTGTGATAAACAGACTCCACCGTGGACTCCAGTCTGCATCTCTCAGCCAGATCTCAGAACTCTGATAAGGGAAAAAAAGACTGCACTATGTCAGTAGATAATTAATAAGAAAGGTATCTGAGAAATCTACAATTAGATCTGGAAATATTTGGACACTGACACAATTTCCATAGTTTTGGCTCTGTACACCATCACAACAGTGGATTTGAAATGAAACAACCAAGATGCAATTGAAGTGTAATTGGACAAAATAACACAATCATAAATAAAATGTTCATTTTTAATTATTTGTCAAGAATCCTTTGCAGGCAAAGTCTGGAACACATGAACATCACCAATTGCTGGTTTTCCTCCTTCGTGATGCTTTGCCAGGCCATTTCTGCATCTGTCTTCAGTTGTTGTTTGTTCATGGGTCTTTCTGCCGTAAGTTCTGTCTTCTGAAATGCAGGCTGCATCGGGTTGAGATCAGGTGATTGACTTGGCCACTGCAGAAAATTCCACTTCCTTGCCTCAAAAAACTCCTGGGTTGCTTTCACAGTATTTTTTTCACAGTATATATTTTTTATTATATCTGTAAAGTGAAGCACTTTTCAATCAATTTCGCTGATTTTGTCTGAATCTGAGCAGACAATATATCCTACACACTTCAGAATTCATCCGGCTGCTTCTGTCTTCTGTCACATCATCAATAAACACTAGTGACCCAGTGCCAATGGAACCCAATGGAAGCCAATGGAACCCAATGGAAGCCAATGGAAGCCAATGGAAGCCATTGAAAGCCAATGGAAGCCAATGGAAGCCAATGGAACCCAATGGAAGCCAATGGAACTCAATGGAAGCCAATGGAAGCCATTGAAAGCCAATGGAAGCCAATGGAAGCCAATGGAA
>JACXGJ010015058.1:0-14024 GCA_016801105.1 Esox niger
CCACACGCTACATAGACAGACGACTGACAGACGGGGACTAAGACGACGTCTCCCTGGTCCCCCTCACCTCACGAAAATAGTGTTCAAAATGGCGAAGCTGCAGACACTGCTCCAGCTTGGTCTGATGCCTGTCCCAGAAATCATCAAACGCTGTCTCGGTCTCATCAAGTTGGCCCAGTAGTCTACAGAACAAGGGAAGTTCATGAATGGAAAGGGGGGTGGGGGAGGGAAAGGGAGAGACAGAGATTAATCAAGTAACCAGGAAAAGGACAGAGAAAAGGACAGTGAGTTAATCAGAAATGTGAACAGCTGAATTACGACTTCATGAAAACAGCAATGATAACGTAACTGCAGTCCTGTCTAGTGTTTCATAAAATCCCTAACAAATGAAATTCCTTCAAAAGCAAAGCACTCCATTTCACCAAACAACCACAGTGTTTTGGCTTCTGAAATTCTCTGCAGATTCCTTTCCTCTGGGCTTGTTCTCCTCATTCAGCTCTGTAGCTGGGAGACCTGCCACTACATATCCTGTCCGTCATTCCCAAAATACACCACAACGGCAGAAAGGCACATTTCACTGCAGCGGAACACAGCAGAGTTCTGCCTAGAATGATCAGGGTCATGACAAGAACCTTAGGTAACTGACACACGCGCACACACAGAGGCGCACGCGCACACACAGAGGCGCACGCGCAGACAGACAGACAGACAGACAGACAGACAGACAGACAGACAGACAGACAGACAGACAGACAGACAGACAGACAGACAGACAGACAGACAGACAGACAGACAGACAGACAGACAGACAGACAGACAGACAGACAGACAGACAGACAGACAGACAGACACACACACACACAGACAGACAGACAGACAGACAGACAGACAGACAGACAGACAGACAGACAGACAGACAGACAGACACACACAGACACACACAGACACACACAGACACACACAGACACACACAGACACACACAGACACACACAGACACACACAGACACACACAGACACACACAGACACACACAGACACACACAGACACACACAGAGATCTATCCCAGGTATAGTATAATAAACACATATACTTTAAATCACTCTGAAGGTATGACAGCCTCTCTAATCCTGACCCTGGTCCCCTCTGACCTTTGCACGGTGGCCAGATTTTCCACTTCATCCTGGTTCATGATGTAGTCAGGGTCTTTCTGCAGGGGCTCGTTGATGCTCTCCAGGAGCCGGCCCCCCTGACCCAGGGCCACGCACAGATCCTCCTGGGACCGACAGAACACGGACACATGACGCAGTTACACATTAACCAGCCCACAGTACAGATTAACCACAGAAAGACATGTCCAAGCTGGAGCCTGAACCCAATCTTCTGTCCCAAGATACAGAATCTCTCACATGCAGAGATCCTGTTTGCAATCTCTGCATAGGAGCAGATCGGAATCTCCCTCTTCTCACCTTCATCTGGTTCTTCTTCTCGGTGTGTGTAGCCAGAAGGTTGGAGGTGGCCCGGACGTCGTTGGGTAGCTCGGTATCCGCCAACTCGGTACCAAACGCCTGCAGGGTCTGTGCCGTGGTCTTCACCATCAGAGCAAAGGCCTCGATAGCCTGCCGACCAGACGGACACAACACAGCACAACCATGTCCAAACGGGCCCATCAAGTGACCCTCTTGCAGAGCTCCAGTCAGGACCGGGCCCGGTGTGGTTGGCCGTGGGTGTGGAGGGAGCGATAGGGCGGAACGGTACTCACGGTGCGGTGTGAGATCCAGGTGTCGTGGCAGTAATCCTGGGTCCCACCGAGCGCCTGGGGCAGCTGAGTCCGGTCGATGTAGGCATGGAGCTCCGTAACAGAACTCAGCATAACCACCTGAAACCCAGGGAGAAGAGTCAACGGTATACGCGCAGCCAGATGCACAGATGGCCCATACGTTCACCCGCCGACACGCCCCAAACATACCGGAACCTTCATCTTGAACTCATCCTTGTTGTACTTGAAGAAGATTTCGGACAGCGCCCGCTGGAACAAGGTGGAGGGCCGTAAGACCAGAACCAACTGTAGATTTCCTGGGAACGAGCCCTGTTGACCAAGTAAAGCTTGTTTTTATCAACTGTAATATAGACTTGATTTTATTGATACCAAAACATGCGCGCGCACACAGTATACAGTTCATAGCATGGAATCAGGATAGTGGACCTAGACTTGTCGGGACAGGAGCTATGAATTAGTCTGTAGACCGGCTTTTCGGGGAGTCTTTAATAAATCAGCTGCAAGACTACTGTAGTAGAACAATCTCCTCTGCGGCAGAGCGACCACCACACCAGCCCCAGAAGAAGCAAGCCGCAGAGCGACGTAGCGCCACCACCTGCTACGTCATGCTACAACTGACACAAATACAGTACCACACTAAGTTAGCAGAACACTGATCCCTGCAGAACAGGGCAGGACGCTGTTCCCTCTTCAACATCCTAAATACGTTTCTTTCATTCATTTGGAGATATTTGTATAACATCTATTATACCATATATGCGAAGGCAAAGGTTTTTCCTGTTATTCACAATTCCAATTGGCCGCTCAATATTTTAATCAAAGCTGTATGATGTCACCTCATGTTGCCAAGCAGCTGCTTTCCATCTACACACAGCTGCCTAACAACAATGCATCACCATGTTGTCATGGAAACTATACTCCATAGAAGAAAAGAGATGCCGCACATTGACGGTTTCTATGCCTGTCACTCAACCCAGCTATTTTTAATTCTTGTTATAAATAAAGCACTGGTCTTTCTAGATGAATGAGTATGTTAATGACCAGGATTCCAACCCGGATAAAAAGAGTTTTTGCCCGCTGACCTAAAGAGCTTGGCATTTTCTCTTGGAGCTTATGTAGCATGTCTTCAGGCATCAGAAATAATAACCGGAAAATATTCATGAATGACCTTGTAGATCAGTGGAGAGATTCCCACAGACAAAATGTTTATCCTCATCTTGATTACTTGCCTCGCTCTGGCGCTTCACCCACCCGATTTATTATTCAGCACACTTAGTGTTTCTAAAATGCACCGTTTCTCAAACACATGAATTCATATAGTGACTGGTACTGGTTCTGAATGGTACTGGGTCCGTATGAATCGTCATGGTAGTGGTTCAGTATCGGTCTTATGGTACTGGATCAGTACAGGTTTGTATGGCACTGGGTCTGTATTGGCCAGTATAGTAATGGATCAATATATGTCTGATTGGCATTGTGTCAGTATGGTACCAGGTTCCGTATGGTACTGGCTCTTTATGGTACTGTATGGGCCCGGGCTTGTTTGAAGTATCCTGTCAGTATGCTTCTAACCAATATAATTTGCTCATACTAAAATGATATGCCTTTAAAAGTGGATGGTCGGACTTCACAGTATTTCCAAATCACTTTGGCTTTTCAAAACAATAAGTTCAAATCTCTGAACAGTTAGTTTCTTGCTCACACCTGATTCATATTTCTGATTCATTTAAGCAAATCGCACATGTTTTGGCACATGTGCAGAAGAGTAAGTTGAACTGTCTACAATTTGCACAAGACCTACATGCACAAAGCCTGCTGATCAAAACCCATGTGTTGATTCTCAGTGGAATTGTCAAACTCTTTGGAATATTTTTTCATCGTGTGAGCCACCACATGCAAAATGATCCACTCCATTCTGGCAGCAAATTGTACAGTATACATACAAATGTGCATAGTTTTTTTCTTTATACTGCAGTATTGTACAGTATTGACGTTTCCAGGTAAATTTGCACCTACTGTTGAAATCCGTATCTAAAATCTCAGGGTGATACACAACAATGTGGAGGGAGGAGGGGAGGGCTCTTGACCTTTAAACTCTGATTTCCATGACAATAGATTTGCATTTAGCCTGACTGGTTTATCCAATGAACGCTCATTTGGAACTTATCTAGGAAGTAATAATGGAACACAATATAATCAGGCCTTTCACTAAGGTCTATAGGGCTTTGTATTGTATAGGGGCTCAACGTCTACCTCCACAGCTTGGGTAAAACACGACAGCCATCTTGCCACAGGTCACTCAGAGTAGATGGCTCGCTATCATGTAGGAACAGCAAATTATTTTTAAGCAGCGCTGTTTTTGGTAATTTCCTCTGATCCCTTTGTCGATCGAAAGGAAATGCCTAACACAGGACATTGACTGGGATACAACCCAGACACCTGGTTTTGAAGAAGATATGACCTTGAGGCTACCGCTTAACAAAGCACATGAACTGGAGACGGCAAGAAACCCATATCCCCAAGGACACCACACCATCAAAGACCTTGCTTTCACAGGAACAGCACCTACAGACAGACATGTCCTGCTGCAGACTGTAAAAAAAACCTCCACCTCACACAAAGCAGATCTCCGCTGCCTCTGAGCACATGCCGCTCATGTCCAACGTACGTTCAGCATGTTCATCTTTTACATAATAGCCACACCCCCTCTTCCATCTCCTCAGCACCTCTAATAGACCCCCGCCCCCTCCTCCATAGCCCAGTCCTCCAGTCTCCGTAGCAGGCAGTGCAGTGCCTGAGGCTGAGTAATGACAGAAGCTCCCTGCTCCACTCACGGCAGCCCCCAACAGGGACTGTCACAAATCACACTGCTAAGTCTGCACACACCAGAAGTGCTTCTACTGGACATAAACACTAGTGGATTACACATCGTGTGGTTTTATTGCTCATTGTTCAGAGTTAATCATGATTTCCCAACCTCTTAGTGCAGCTCAGAGACAGACAGACAGACAAAGAAACAGATGCCCAAAAACAGACAGAAAGGAACCGCTGACTCCGCTTTGATACTATATTAATCAGCTGGGTCCCATCAGCCTCTATACACTACAATCGCCACAGGGAAATCAATGCTTTATTAGAGCTGGGAGACCGACACGTGCACGCACACAGAGACGCACACTCACACACAGGCTACAGAGGACGACTGTCCTGCCTCAATGTTACCAGCTGTTCATCAGCCCTGTGCCTTGCCCTGTCACATGGACAGACCCAATTGGCAGGCTTGAGGCCATTATGTCTGGGGGAGACCGGGACCCTATGATGAGTATAAAGGGACTATGGTTCTCTAATGGGAGTACCATTTCAATCTGTCATCTTTATTTATGTCAATACAGAGGTGTTGCTTTTCGTTGGTTCCCCAACTCCACATTGTGATCCACTACATGAACGCAAAACGTGAAGCCTGTATCACCAGCTGGTAAATCGGATGTCGACATCCTGGATGAGATCACACGACCAGGTTGGATTGTGTTCGTCAGTGCCCAATCAACACAGATTTAAATGGGCCGCGGTGTAGAATGGATGCGCAGAGCGCACACAACCAATGGAGTGCCTGTATACCTGAACGCCTTCCTTTTCACTGGGTGTTAATGGGAGCTGTCCAGTGGTCTGCAGTGCTGAAAGCTCATCAGGCCTGCAAAGCGTGTACAGGGAGATTCGTCATGACCCAGGGTCCGTTTCGATAACCCCATCCCCACCAACCAGAGCCACGTCTTCAAGGAACTCTAGAGTCTTGCTCTGTCCCTTTCTGTAGTTCTCTCTCGCCTTCTCACTTTAGCTTTATCGAGAGAGATCCAAGATTACCGAAATTGAGATAACACTCCGATGCTGTCCGTCAACCGATTTCACTGCTAAAACAATCCAATCGTCTGACCCCTTCTTTGTCTCGGTCACACTCCTCCTCCTCCCACCCTACTGTCTTACGCTGCGGCCACACTCGCGCACTCCCCCCACCATGCCCTCCTCAATCCGATCATCTCTCCCATCTCCTAAATCCTTCTCCCTTCCATCTCCGGAGTCCTCCTCTTCCACCCTACTCTCTGCACTCTACATGTCCTATGACTCTCGCTGTCACCTCCCTCCAGGCCAGCACGGCCATCCCCTCCTGCTCCGTGGCGAAAGAGATGAAAACAAAACTTCAGAATACTCTAGCATCCTTCCAATTACTACTAGCTACATCCTCTTTCTCCTTACCTGCAGCTAAAGCCACTTCCTATCACTCTAAATTCCAGGCTTTTCTCTTCCTTTTCCACACTTCTTTCACTCTCTATAGGTGACATCCGCTTTCAAACAAATATTGATGATATCCATACTTTATTCGCTCAGCCTTGTGGGCCCACTCGTCAATCACATGCCAAACTTGGCTATGCATTAACTGTTTTTGCCCTGCTCACACCAGATGAAATCCTGCAGCCAGTGATGGCTGGCCTCCCAACATCATGCCCTCTGATCATATAACCTCCTCCTTTCTCCAGTCTATCTCATGAGACCTTTCCCCAATCCTCAACTCTTCGCTAACTTCAAGACAGCCAGAATCACTCCAACACTTGACTCTGATGTCAAAAACAAAATGTTAGTATGCCTCCTGTCTTTCCTTTCCAAGACACTTGAGCGTGCCCCTTACTACTGGTGTTCCCCAAGGCTCGGTTCTTGGCCTTCTCTGACTGAGCAGCTCAGCTTTCGCCGGATGGCCTTTCTGCTCCCGGACATATCCATCATGGTTGACAACATCACAGTGTCCTTCTCCCAACTTATCCCATATGACCTTGCATCTTCACACACTACACTGACTTTCAGTTCAAGATCAAATCCACTTCAAGTCTAGTTCTTGTTTACAGAGCAACATGAAGAGCTCCTCCTTACATTCAAGCAATGCTCAAATCCTACATATCCCTACCCAGGCACTTGATTCAGCCACCTCTGGGTTCTTTGCCATGCCACCCCTTCAAGTCTGTTCCTCTTCCACACAGGCAAGAATCTTTTCTGTCATGGCACTTCAAATAGGTAGTACGTCATATATAGAGTACTTCAAATATGTAGTACTTCATATATACAGTACATCAAATAGGTCCACTGCCACCAACTCTGTCTGTTGGTCTTTTGTTAACTTATGTTTATTATTTGTACTGGCTTCTTTCCAGCACTGACCTTTGCTGATAACTAATTAATTTAGCTAATTCGATGTTCATTCATATTGATAAGAATGCACTTACCACTGAACTGTGGTTTGTTCACCCATGTCTTTTCACGCCTATTAACTTATTTTAAGTCACCCTGGATAAGACTAAAATGTACTGTAAAATGTAGGAGAAGTTCAATCCCCTAAAGGGCATTCTCAAACCTTCCATATCAAATACCTTCTCTACAGAGAGAATAATCTTAAGCTAACTGGTTAGACGAACCAATGAATTAGATATACCAATATCACAAGAAAACAAAAAGATAACCATGACAAACTGGAATGAAATTAACCTGCAAAACCAGTGAACTGCTGAAACACTAATAATACCTATAGCGCACACAGATGCAGAATATCGCTAAACTAAGAAAATGCTTGACTATGTACATACTCAATAGAGGCCACTAGGCAGATGTGGTGCTGAGTACACAATGCCCACAAAATCAGGTGGAAACAGAGCTGCACATTATAATCATGTCAAGTATTAATAAAATCCCTTACCATAAACACTATCATCCAATTACAGCAACAAGATTTGCAACCCGTTGCCATGAGAAAAGGGCAACCAGTGGAGTACAAACACTGCAAACATAATCAATAAGCTACAAGCAATAATATGCCTAGAGAGAATGACAGCAAACTCATGAGAGACAAAGAGGCAAATAGAGAATGAAGAACAAGAAAAGGTGCGAGGAGAGAAGTAGAAAAGAGAATGGAAGGACGACTGGGCCAAGCTCATGCTCTCCCTCCCTCCTTCCCTGGTTGTATAATCTCTGCTGAGGAGGTGATGATGCTCCAGAACAACTAGGCCAGAAGGCGGGCAGGAGAACTAATGTCACAATAGAACACCAGACGTGTGCACGGTACCACTGATTTGGGCAACCAGCTCAGAATATCCAACACAGACAATATCCAACAATCGCACCTTGTTGCTATCAAGACCCTATAGGACACATAACAAGACGGACACACACACACGGTTACTCACTGCGATGCGTAGCAGGGTTCCCTTGACGGAGGCCCATCTGTCCTGGCGGCGGTCGATGACCAGGATAAAGCCCACTCCAGACGCCGTAACACTATGGGATGGGAGAGACACACGGTCACCACGGCAACATGAACCTTTCAATAACAGGACCTGTGCCTTCAACAAGATACCAGGCTGCCCACGGGAAGTGGCACTGGAATAGCCTACTTAAGCACTTTGTGTGTGTGTATAAGAAGAGGTGTCACTGGTATGACATTTACATATCAGTCATTTAGCAGATGCCGCTGCCCCCCACCACACACACACACACACAGGAATGTGGAGGAGCCAACACTGCTGAGGTGGTCCATCTGTACATGAATACAGCCAGGACAGGAGAAAATCCATCACCAATCACACTGCTGCATTCCTCACACACGGTACATAACACACTACCAAAATGCTGACCCCTCCTCAGGTTAATGCCATTGGTGTCACAAAAGGATGATCGTTATTCCAAATGTTATTCCCATAACCTCCTCGATAGAACATGGACTCTTCACTATTCCTTTTCTCCGGTTTTCCTGTATTCCATTTTTCCCTGTCTAGCTCCCGTTAGTCAAGCACAGGCTTTCTGTTTACAGCTCTGATAGAACGGGAGCCAACCGCCAAGCACCAAAGAACAGCTCTTCTCTGCCTACCGCTTCTTCATATCAGCCAATCCACTCTGCCCTGCCTCTCCCCCACAGCCTATTACAGCCTAACATAGGGGTAACAGACAGTCATAGTCCGAGTGTGTTTCAATGGTTCATAAGGAGGAGGCGGGACATCTGACAGAATCCACCCCCCATTAGCTTGGAAGTGAGGGAACTGCAAAATGCTCATAAATTAAATTGCCGCCATGACAGCGCGCACACGCACACACACACACACACACACACACACACATACACACACACACACACACAGAGAGAGAGAGAGAGCGAGCACTCCCCCTCCCCTTTAGCCACTGTCCCCCCTGCTTCTCCTTAATCTCATTCTCTCCTTCCCTCTCTCCCCCTCCATTCCTCCCCTCACCCTCTCTGCAAAGCATACAGGTTTGTCGGCAATGCAGCAAACACACAACAATACTGTAAAGGAAAAGGAGACATATTTATTTATTAAAAGTAGAGCAAAACATAGAGACGGAGACATAGAGACGGAGACATAGAGACAACAACTGTGACTGATTTAAAACTAAGAAAATATTTGACTGTGTGTGGACTTTGAGCATGGCCTTGCTATTGGGAGGTAGCAGTAGGAAGTAGGAAGACCTCACTGAAGAAAGAAAACCGCCTGTGTGCACAATTACCAAAAATGAGCTGCACTTCCTGGCATCCAGCTAAATGTATCAAAACATTGGAGACATTTCCCATATGGTACCGCAACCCACAACAAAACCACATTTAACTAATTTAAGATAAACTCTCACATCTACATTATAAGGTGAAAAACAGCTATTTGCAATAATGATTTGTAACCAACTGAAATGAGAAAAGCACAACTAGAGGAACAAAGACAACATTGCAAACCTAAATAATATTTTTATGATTTTGCTAAAATATAATTGCACAATGCAATTTAAAGCTAATAAGACAACATTCTTATTCTTACAGCTTTCATATTTTAGAAATTTGCATGGGTAATGTACCTTCCTGTTTGTGTTTTTTGTTTTTATTTGTCTTATATTTTACTTGCTTTACAACCTAGGCAAATGTTTCCCCTTTCCAAAAAAACATTTATATTGAACTGAGAGGATGGCGACAGAGAGAAAACAAGAAACAAAAAAAATGAGAGATCAGATAAGTGACATGATGGTTTTCAGTTAGAATTATCAGGGCCTTGCATGTAGACTGATCTGGCAGAATGATGGATGTGTTCCTATACACAGCCTTCAAAGTTGAATACTGGGCTCCCAATCAGAGATAAACTAATATTAATTAAACATCCAGGACCCAGAGTCAGTCTTTATTTCTCACAATATTCCCTTGTTCTACCAACTCTACATCTCATCACATGTAAGCAAGCAAGCTGAAATAACACAGTTTATACATTTAATTACATGTATGTGCTTTACAAAGAAGAAAAAGGTAAAACAAAAAGTAAAATAGAATGAAAACAAATACTACAACAAAAACATACAAACAATAAAAAAATCTAATGTGCTTTACACAGAATTTTAAAAAGTAGAATAAAAACTAAACTGAATAAAAACGTACAAAACTGGAAGATTCCGTATAAAAAAAGCTTTAAGGCTGTTAACGTGGTTCAGTTTATGCACTCAATCATTGGCACGTTCATACATTTGGGGCACGTCTAAGATCTTCTGGTAGTTTATTCCAGTTGTATGCAGCATAACTGTTTTATAATTATAAACATTTCAGAAAGGTATTCCTGGTCCTAAACCATTCAGGGATTTATACACTAAAAGAACCACTTTATAATCTATTCTGAAACTGAATGGAAGCCAGTGCCAAGATTTAAGAACCGTACTGATGTGCTCTGTTCTCTTGGTCCTGGTTAACATTCTATCAGCAGCATTCTGAATGAGCGGTGGCTGTTTTAGTCTTTTTTGGGAGTCCATTACAGAGGCCATTACAGTAGTCAACCATACTGGAAATAAAAGCATGGATGAGCTTCTCTTGCTCGTTCTGAGATGTTTAAAAATTATTTAAAACATTTCATTCATGAAAACATAAAAATACGTAAATGACAATTTCTGTGATGGAACAAATATTGGGAATTGTATCTTCAGGCAAGCCACTCACACAGTCAGTCCATGTCAGAACGGTCACTCAGAACGGTCACAACTCCTTTTCATGACAGGCTGCTTCAATCTGAGCCCTGGTGTCTTTAAACCAGCAGGTCCCAGAGGAGGGTGAATGCAGTGAGGCCTTTTCATTAACACTTCCACCCTTCCAGTCATGCTCGGTCTCCCCCAGCCCCATCCCCATCCCGACCAACTCCCACCGGGCCCAGGGTCCAGGGGTTAAAGTTTTCAGTAGCTAATGGGTAGGAGAGAATACGGACCAATGTATTCTACTTATTTATAAGCGGAATTTGTGCTGAGGTAGGGAATCTGTAGGGATATCTAATCAAAACTAATAGGACCAAATGGGAATTATATACATCCAGGATGTAAAAAAAACCTTTGAGGAGAAATAGTAGAATGGATTGGACTCAGTCCTGCACACAAAGACACTAGTTCAGTGTGATGGACGGAGATCAACTTGTTCAAACAAAGGAACTGAGGAAATAGTTGTATACTGACATCTGCAGGAAGGATATGGTACTACACAACTTCTTGACTGGTTGTACAATGCAATGACGAGTAAAAGCACACAAGATTTGGTAAGCATTGTGTCTGTATCTCTCTCTCACCTGGGAACGCTGGTCAGGTAAGTCAACACGTTTTGGAACTCCTCCTCCAGGAGCTCGCCGAACGCAGGGAATTCTGGGAACACAATGATAGGGCTTCCGTTCTCCCCTCTGCCCCCTGTGAAGGATAGAAATGGCATATTGATTTGTTTAACCTCCCCTCAGACTGTAAAAACATAACCCTCCCCGCAGCACAGGCACCCACAGACGCACACGTGAGAGAGCTTTAAGAACCATTTCAGTTCAACTCCGTAATGCTGCTGGGGAGATAGTGTAGATGACCCATCTCCATCAGTTGGGTTATCAATCAAATGGTTTCTGGGACTGTCTGAGTGGGGGAGGGGAACATGACGGTTTCAGGATATTGGATCCATCTGCTCCTGTTGATAGCAAGGCTCTGCAGGCTACACGATCAAAACCGCATGAGATCTTAGGGAATGAAACCATTTGAACCAGCCGTGCCAGTAGGACAGAACAACAACCATCAGAGATGGGGGGAGAGGAGAGGAGAGAGATCGAGAGAAAAGGGGGAATGCTGATATGGCATCCCGAGGAGAAAAGGCTGAACACTAAAACCTTTCCTGTGTTGCAGAACAACCAACAAAGTATTGCTGTACTACTGGACTCAGCTTTGGTCTAGGTGGGGCGTACTTTGACTAGAGGACCAAGTGTCACGGACATCTGATGGACTGTCACTTGACTGCGGATCAGAGGGTGCATCGCTGCCAAACACACGCACGCACGCACGCACGCACATCTCCCCTGGCAACCAGTGAGTTAATAAACAGACTGCGCACAGATATTGAAAGACAAATAGAGACGGTACACAACCAAAGCTCATGCTACAGACCAGACAAAAGACACACCAACCGACAGCTTGGGGAATTCGGGTCAGAGACACACAGACACAGTGGTTGGTCCATCAGCTTTCGTTGCAAACTCCCAAACACAGCAGCAAAGCGCCACACTCAGCCTTCCGTAGCTGGGTCGGGTTGCCAAGCGGATCGCCTCGGCGATGAATTATTCACGGGCCATCACGTGCTGTCATTGTCCGCAGTGACCCGACACGGGGCCCTATCTGGGTCGGTATTGCCGTAGTAACAGAACAAACCGCCATGGCCCAGCTCTCCGTGAACATGGGTCTGCTGTAAAACAGTGTTCCTCTAACGGTGGGTCAGGACCCAAAGCAGCGGTTTCGTTGAGTCATTCAGAAGTAAACGGTTTGCAAAGCGCTGCTGGACTCAGAGAGGCAGAGTGCCATTCCTGCAAGTTTCTCAATATAAACATGCTGACTGATGAGGCTTCTATGCCTAGGCTACTGTAGCTACCACACACGTTCAATGTGATATAGCTTCTATCAGTGGCTGTGACAGCTTTGGTTGTCGTTCTGTTATTGGTGTCTGCTATTTGTCATTTGACGTAGCGTTGTGGGATTGGTCAACCTAGGCGTTTGGGGTCGGGTTATGAGAGGTGAAAGGACGAAACCCACCTGACAGAAAGGCAAACTGTTTCCTTAGGTCGGGTTCGATTTGTGCGGCAAACAAACGATCGCTCTCCTGCTGCATGATGTCATCTGAAAGGAGAGAAAGAGTCTGTTTGTGACAGTCACAGTTTATGGACTTATTGAGCATGGTGGTGGAATGAGAGACCCGCAGAGGACCCCAGGACAGGACCAAGTGACCCACTTGAAGATCTCCCCCAGAATACCCCTCTCTTACATCCCAGAGGTCTGTAAGCAGGGGCTGTGTGGAGGGAAGGATTGGATTAGAATTATCTGCTGTGGCCTCCAGGAGGAGAGAGAACAGAGCAAAAATCAAGCAGAGCAAGGGTGTTGTCGAGTGATCAGGTGCTCCTGGGAGTTGGCAATGCAGAGCGTGTGTGTGTGTGTGTGTGTGTGTGTGTGTGTGTGTAAACAGTTTGTCCATTTCTCATTGTAAATTGGATTTGTGAGCTTAACTGGAGTATTAATGTGTGTGTTGGCTGACAGTAGGGGTGTGAGAGTCCATTGTGCTGTTGGTCTTGTGTTGACTGATGGGAAACCCAGACAGTATGTTATTATCAGTGTTTGGATGAGCTGGAAGTCAGTACAGACATTGGCAACATGTTAAGACACAAACATATTTTTCCATTGGCTCCAAATAGGGAACTGAGACCTATCTTTCACCCAGAGATCCAAGTGACATGTTCCTTATTACTTTCCCTCTAATTATTTCCCCTAGTGGTTCCTTGTGGAGGCTTATATTAGGGGAGGCCATTAGATCCACTCATGCACAAAGTAACAGTTATGCCTTAACTTTACCTAGGTGTAATGCCTAACCTTAACCAACAATGTCTGGATCTTAAAGAAACCCCAATTCTAAAATGAATTACAAGTGTGACCCTAAACCTAAACCCTGAGCCAGAAATTGACTTTTACCTCATGGGGAAAGGCAAAAGGTCCCCATGAGTCCAATTTCTTGTGGTTTTACTACACTCATGGGGACATTTGGTCCCCATGAGTGTAGTTAGACCTAACACACACACACACACACACACACACACACACACACACACACACACACACACACACACACACACACACACACACACACACACACACACACACACACACACACACACACACACA
>JACXGJ010015059.1:0-7500 GCA_016801105.1 Esox niger
CCTTACTCATCCACAAGTCCTAAGGCCTCAGGTCCTTACTCATCCACAAGTCCTAAGGCCTCAGGTCCTTACTCATCTACAACTCCTAGGACCGTAGGTCCTTACTCATCCACAGTTGCTAAAGCCCTCAGGTCCTTACTCATCCACAACTCCTAAGGCCTCAGGTCCTTACTCATCCACAAGTCCTAAGGCCTCAGGTCCTTACTCATCCACAACTCCTAAGGCCTCAGGTCCCCTTTCAGAGGGCCATTACTCATCAACTCCCGTTGCACTGATCACAATTGTTTTATATCCAGTTGGACGTTGTTTGGGAAAACACTATGAAACTTGAAATGTGTTCCTCGCACTTACAAATATACATATTCCTCATGATGGATGTGTTTTTGTCTCGGTCCAACTCCAGCTTATTTTGTTGTAATAATGGTAATATATCCAGGAAAATGGACTTGGCCAGATCTTCAGGAGCTGAGTGGAGTTTGACAGTTGTTTCTTTGTCTCAGCACCTCTTATGTCTGGCTGTTATTCGTCTATCGACAGCTCTGTAGGTTGTTAGAATTCTACAAATTGTGCTGTTCAAAACAATATTTGATTTAATGTCGACTGTTGGTTTGACCGTCCTTCAGTTTTCAGCCTGACGCTGTGATTGTTTCCACTGAGATCACATCGTATGTTAATTGAGATCACAAAATACTCTGGATATATACTGGATATATATTCATATGTAGTATTCCAATGAAAACTAAAACCACTTTAGATTATTTATTGAGTCATGTTAGAAACACGTTTAAGTGATTTCATCTGAAAGTGGTCTTGAATGCGTCTCCAAATGCTTTGCACAAATGGATGATTTAATATTTACTTATTATTCACTCCACAATTCTTCATCCTCTGTCAAGGTATTGGGGATCATTGTCTTGCCACAGATTTTAATACCAATTTGGCCAAACTGTATGTAACTACACCAGTGGTTCTTAAAGTGGGGGTCGCAAGATGGTTTCTAATGTAAATAAAAGTACATTTAAATGTGCTATTTAAAATGTTCCTGATATACTGTACATAAGGGATTATATTCAAGTAGAGTAGGCTACATTGAATTCTCATCGTAGTCACCGAACGAAAACTGTTTAGTTGATTCTGCTGTGTGAGTTAACAGTAGCCTACATATGGAGCCACAGTTTAACACTTCCTGCTGTGTGCACGCTTTTAGTTAGCTAGCAAGTTATTATAGACAACATGGATCGCTGGCTTATCCGTAGCTCTACAAACCAGAAGGCATTACATGACAAGTCCCTCTCAAACAGCCGATCAAAGCATTCCTCCAGTAAAGCAATCGGCTTCCAGTGAAATTAAGCCTAACGGAAAAGAGAAACGCAAAGACCCACCAGCCCGACAAGCCTTTCAAATGTCAGAAATACCAATAGTTTGGATTCCCCTGCTTCACCATTTACAATGTGCATCATCCCAAAATAAGGTATTTGCTCAGAGGTTCTTGCACACGAATGTTTAAAGCCAGTGAAACTGAAAAGGCATTCACCAACTAAGAATCCCTGCCTTTCATGTTGATTAATCTGCCAATAGGAGGCAGAGCTACATGCTATTAAAATAGTAAAATCCATAAATCACGTCCCAGGCACAGCAGGCTATTCACCACCCACTGCCAAGAGATGGGCTTGAAACACGAAGCTCTGCTGTTCCATAACTAGGTCAGGTGGCTTTTGCGGGGACTTAGTTCTCACCCACCTGTTTGAGGTCTGTATTTTCGTGATTGAGTCTGGGCCCCAACTCGCCGACCACCTGACTGGTCCCAAATGCTTGGAAAATCTCGATATGACTTGATACGAGCATCGTTCGCGGCAACTGAGGACGCGCTGATGGAGCAGACATCTGCCCTTAAAGACCATGTTTGACACAACAACGCTTGCTGAAATCTGGATATCAGTTGCAGAGGAAAACCCATGACCATCCAAACCAAAGCAGCCATGGATGTGCCGATTCCGTTTGGCTCAACCTACTTATGTGGGTCGACATTTTACCCATTGACATGTATTTAAAACAAATACACATCACGTCTCAATGTAGAGGACGGTCTCCGAGTTGCCATTTTGGTGATCCAACCCGGGATGCAGCTGTTGTGTTCTGAAAGGCAGCCCCACCCATCTCATTAAACAAGTTGCTCAGACTTCACTTACTAATGAATAAACATACCTGAGAGAACAGGTCATTAATATGTTGTAGTTTATAAGGGTTGATTTATAAGTTAATTTAATATGATCTACTGAACATTACTACATTTGTGTCACGTAGTGGGCACACAAACACACACACACACACACGCCAGCAAACCCAACCGGCCCAGTGTGTGGTAAAGGACCTGCCTAATGGTGCAGTATTAAATGCGAGCACGTAAAAAGTGGCTGAATTCAATAAAACAGTAGCTTTTCTTCTGCAACCGGTAGCATCTGGCCTGCTCTTGGGAGGCCCCAGGATTTTCCAAGCCATTAGGATCATGTTGTTGGGAGTGCCGTCAACATGACCCCCGCCAAGCCACCTTTCCCCTCAGCCCGGCCCGAAGCAGAGCAGCGGAGCACCCGCCAAATGAATAAACCACCCTCCTGTGGAGTGAAGTCAAATATTCCTCTCCCTCTCTCCTTTTCTGCCTCTCTGCCTCGCTGGTCTTGGAACAGAACGGGTAGGAATAGCAACATAGAGAAACATTTGCACATCTGGTCTCCGGGCGCTAGTAGGGTAGAGAAAGCTATGGGAAGGGGGGTTTGGGGGTGAGGAGATGTATAAGTGGAGCAGTGAAGTAAAAAAAATGTATGCTTCTACTGACTTAACCCACCAGTGTTCTCTCAAAATGTCTACTGACTTAACCCCGCTAGTTTTCTATCGATGTTTCAACTGACTTAACCCCCCACCAGGGTTCTCTCACAATTTCTTCTGAACCGACCCGCCAGTGTTCTTTAAATACTTCTACTGCCTTAACCCTCTAGCTTCCTTGAAACATTTCAACTGATTTTACTCGCCAGCGTTCTCTCAACACCTCTTCTGACTAAACCCAGCAGTGTTCTCTCAACACTTCTGCCTGCTCAACCCACCCGTATTCTCAGAATTTACTGCTAATGCACGGATTGTCTGAACCACCAGTACCTTATTTTACCACCAACCCAAGTGAGCTAACCGAGCCAAGCGGAATGTGGTCCACTGGTCTGCCGGGTTCTGCTGAGCCCGTAGAGGAGTGTGGTTGGCTGTTTGCTGCTGAGTGGATGCCTCAGTCTCCACCACTGTGAACCTAGCTGAGAATAGATGGGTCCTATTGGTCGATGTGGTCTTGTCCACACTGTGGTCAGTTATGGGACCTGGCCATACCGGAAAGCCAGACTCCTCCTCTCTCTCCTCCTGCTCTCCTCTAACCTCGTCCTTTGCTCTCTCCCTTCCCCTTCCCCTGTTTTCAGTGCTGGCCAGCGGTCTTCCATGCAGTGGTAACTGCTGATGAAATGCCCTGTGATGTCAGTCCACTTCATTTGACAGTCTTTTAAAGTAATTGGATGTTGACTGTGGGGTCCGTGTTGAGGATTTGTGAACTCATTCCTCCTCCACTGCCTGGGTTTTAATGATGTTTGTCATACAGGGGTACTTACAGTGTTCCCTGCCTCCACACTCTGCTCTTGTCTTTCTAGGCCAGGCTTGTATCCCAAATGGCACCCTGTATCCTATGTAGTGAGAATATGGCCGTGTGTGTAATTTGACCTCCTGGAGTGTTTTGTTCAACATGGCGTAAAACCCTCCACTTCTGACATTCTTTCTTTTCTCGTCCCTTCTTGCCTTTCCTTTTGAAGTGGGTTTTTAATCGAGGAAGGTGTTTCATATCGGCCACTAGCTGATAACATGTTGCAGCTCTTCTTACTTAGTGTCCTTCAGAAAGAGGCACATGGCCACTGGGCTTAATTCTCCATCCGGGAAAGAAAATAGCCTATTTTTAATCTTGAGGTATTGACAGACTTGTAAGTGTTTCTTCAAATAAAGGGAGCTCTGAGGAACTGGAAAAACTCCCCAGATGCTTTTATTTGGGATTGAGATAAAGGACCATAAACGAGTCCTGGAGTGATGGTAGTTCTGGAATGCCTTGGCAAGGATTCAATGCTGCTGTGTACTGTACTTTACACTGGTAGTTTGGAATCTGCATACTTTACACCGGTAGTTTGGAATCTTAGATACTTTTCACTGGTAGTTTAGAATCTTGCATTCATTACATTGGTAGTTTAGAATCTTGCGTTCTTTACAATGGTAGTTTAGAATCTTGTGTTCTTTACAATGGTAGTTTAGAATCTTGCGTTCTTTACAATGGTAGTTTTGAATTCTATTTTCTCTACACTGGCAATTTAAATGCTGCTTACTTTGTGTGTGTGTGTGTGTTTCCATTTTTATTATGCTTGTGAGGACCACAGACTCCCACATGGGTAGTAAAACAAGAACAATGTGACCTTATGAGGACATTTCACCAATCCGCTATTTTAGTTTAAGGGTTATATTAAGTGAAAATTCAGTTGATGTTTTGTAGATAGGGGTTAATTTTAGGTCAAGGGTAATGGTTGAATATAAGGTCCCCGAAAGGATGGTAAAACCTAATGTGTGTGTAGAAGCCCAGCAGGACTATACTTATTTACCTAACTCTCTCTGTCTGTTCGGTTGGTCAGGGAGGTAGTGCAGTGTTGGCCAGAACCTCCTAAAAGTGCAGTGTGGTTGGGTTGGCCAGAACTTCCTAACTCTGACAAACAGATGAGTAGAGTCATAGGGACAGAGGGCTGATGGGTAAACAGGGAGAGAGAGGGAGAGAAGACCGGGTGGGGTCAAGCTGTGCCTTTGCGGGTCGTTCTGGTGGGTCTCTATGTGGTGGCCATTTTGGGCTGGCTGGTTGGAGGCGGAAGGGAGATGTGGCGATGGACTGGGCCTGGCCGGGTATCTGGGACATATCTTCAGCATGATGGGAAGAGAGCTGTCAGTGGGGAGAGGCAGAGGTCTATTGGCCAGATGGAGGAGCGCCGGCAGGAACAGAGGTGTCGGGTTAGAGCAGGGAGGCGAGACACTTCAGAAAACCCTCCGGCTCCATTTCCAATGAATTCACCTTTGGCACCTGAAGTGATTTCCTTCAGCAGGTCCACATGTTTTCCTGAGGTGCCTAGAGAGCCACAGATCTGTGTTCTAATGGCCTGTTGCCTATCAGAGCGTGTTTAAGAAAAGCCTCTACTTTGGTCTAGAACCCTGCTCATATGATTAGAGTCGTGATCCGGCGCTCTGCTCATCATATCCTCATCAAAACACTGTTGTTTTCTCTGGTTTCCCTGCTCTTGTCTGCCTGCCTGTGTATCTCTGTCTGACTGCCTCTCTCTGTCTGTTTGCCCGTCTCACTCAGTGTGACGCTGATCCCTGCTCTTGTCTACACAGAGACCACTCAGCCTGAAGAGTAATGGGATCTTTTAAAGCCACCAAGCTGGATGTTATGTCTGCCTGACCTTTTTCTTTAACTAGGCAATTGACATAATAAAGCCAACAACTTCAGAATGTATATCGAGAAAATGCTGTAGCCTTTAAAATTGCATTGTTACAAAGTTTTCTTCATTGGGCCTTTGGGAACACAGAACAAGCTACAGGAACTCATAGCTTAATGTTCTCTTATATGAACGCAGAACAAGCTACAGGAACTCATAGCTTAATGTTCTCTTATGTGAACGCAGAGCAAGCTACAGGAACTCATAGCTTAATGTTCTCTTATGTGAACGCAGAGCAAGCTACAGGAACTCATAGCTTAATGTTCTCTTATGTGAATGCAGAACAAGCTACAGGAACTCATAGCTTAATGTTCTCTTATGTGAATGCAGAGCAAGCTACAGGAACTCATAGCTTAATGTTCTCTTATGTGAACACAGAACAAGCCATAGGAACATATTACTCTGTGGATCTAAAGTTGGCACAGCCTGTCAGCTCATGGATATTATTTTGATATTCCGTCTGTGATATTCTGTCCATCTTAGTGTTCATTGTTCTACAAAGAAAAGTAAAAATAAAAAAAAACATATTTTGGCGGTCTGTGGTTGTCACAAATGTCAGTAAAGAGATGAGGAGCTTAATGAAAACCCTCTAGATGTCTGTTTCAACGCAGGCTGATTGAGCTGGCCTCTCACTCAAGACTCCATCAGGCTTTGAAGAGGTATCTTATTGGTTTCTCTGGAATTCATGCCTGTCTGCTTGTCTGCTGCAGGGATTGACATCAGGGCCGAAGACAAGCGCGCGAGGGAACTTTTCATTTGTAGCTAACGTCATTTTTTTCCCAACTTCATTTCTGCTGTTGGGAACAAGTGGTGTCAGCATCAGAGAACTGATAAATAACTCAAAGCAACTTGAGACGGGTCTTGTCAATGAAAACTTCAATGAGACAAAAACTGGCCAACTCTGTGCTCTAAGAGCAGGATGATGGTGTTTTAAGTTGATCCAGACAGACCCATGGGCTCCTGCTTCAGTCCCCCCTGATAGTGCTCTGAAGCGTGGGTCTGGTGCTCCAGGCTCTGAAGCCTGGGTCTGGTCCCCCCTCTTGTGACAGTAAGAGATACAAGGTCGTTGGGGCCGAGTCAGCGGGGGAAACAGAGGAGCGGGAGTTTGTTTGTTCTGTTTTTCATTAGCCCACTGCATTACATGAATTTGCATACAGCATGTTTAAGGGGATGTGTTGAGCGTTCTGCTCGCTACCCTCGTCCGTTGACATGCACCCCTCGCCCCAAACGAGGCTTGACGTCACCCGTCTTCGGGACCAATCGGTTGGGTCATTTATCACCCTCTTTCTCCATCCGTCATCTGTCGAGCTGAAAGACGATATTTAAATGAAGTCAGGGGCGGAGAAGGACCAGGGATCGTCTGTGGCTTTGAAGGCAGCGCTCTTCTCTGCTTGGGGATACAGCGCGTTATTAGAAGCATGTTGGTAGATGGACGGAGGGATACGGATGAGGGACATGGATGAGCCCACCGATCTGTCTCACTGCTGGGTGACTGACTGACTGATCTGTCTCACTGCTTGGTGACTGACTGATCTGTCTCACTGCTTGGTGACTGACTGATCTGTCTCACTGCTGGGTGACTGACTGACTGATCTGTCTCACTGCTTGGTGACTGACTGATCTGTCTCACTGCTTGGTGACTGACTGATCTGTCTCACTGCTGGGTGACTGACTGACTGATCTGTCTCACTGCTTGGTGACTGACTGATCTGTCTCGCTGCTTGGTGACTGACTGATCTGTCTCACTGCTTGGTGAGTGACTGATCTGTCTAACTGCTTGGTGACTGACTGATCTGTCTCACTGCTTGGTGACTGACTGATTGTTGTGAATGCTACCTTTCTAGCTGATGCTGACCAAGCAGTTCGCACATGGCTCTCTGTCCACACTGGGCTGTATTTTCACACAGCTGCTTATCCAAGTTATTATACAAACCTCCAAACTTACTCACAG
>JACXGJ010015059.1:12500-13984 GCA_016801105.1 Esox niger
TTCCCTCCTGGAAGAATGCACATTACATCGAGGGTCGAAGGGATTCTCCCCCCCACAGGGCCTGGCAGTCCTGGCGTTTCATTCCCTGAAATCCTGCTGTATTATCCTTTTTACCCGTCAGGCCCCTGTTACGGGTTTGAAGCCTTCTCTCAATTTAGGAATAACATTTATATTATCCTATCGGTGGAGTGTAAACCCCCACCACGGAATTCACACACACTCCGGAAACATGGCAACCAGAAACATGGCAACCAGGGACTTCCTCCAGGCCGCCCGCCAGAGTTTGGGAAGACAAACAGGAGGCAGAGTTTGAGAGGAAAGACTCTGGGGTTTTCCCAGCTCAGCATGGCCTTTCATTACTTGCTATGAATTAATATAGAGTGTCTCAGACTGCCGTGTTACGCTACTGTATCCAACAGATTTCAAACTGTCCATAATTGGTCATATAATATCAATGATTTCGTGTCACAGGTCAATAATGGTCGGATCTATAGTCACGAGTGTTTTACGTTTTAAGTGTTTTCGTCTCATGTAACAACCTCTCTGTCTGGCTTCTTCAAGTCTGTTGAGGCTGTGACATTGTGATTTACTTCTTACTTCACTTCCAGCAGACCTTTCTGGAAGTCTCTGTTGCCCACCTCAAGCACGCCCAGAATTAGGATGAAATAAAATGGAGAGTTAGGAGTTTTGGCGAGTTCTGGGTTTTTGGATTTAGGGATGCCGAGAGAGGGCTAACCTAGGCAACACTCTTCTGTTCTGCCTTTTTTTGTCATGCCATGTGATTTTGAGATGTAACACTTCTACTTTCAGTTTCTACTTCAGTGAAGCATTCTGTCAAGCTACATTCTACACAGTAAGAGTTTCTGAGGTCATTTCTGTAGAATGGATGGAATGTCTAGTGGCACAGTTGTTATTGTATCTTACGTTTCCACCTGGAACCCCAGGGCACAGTCCCGATTACCATCGGAGAACCCTGTCTTACCAGAAAAACATTACCACAGGCGAGCCCAGCCCAGCCCAGCCCAGCATGAGCCCGAGAGGGTTCAGTAGGGCTGTGGTGTGAGAGTTGTGTGTCATGGCTAACTTGAAAAACACTTCAAGGGTCCAGCGGTCCGCGACAATTAAAGGCCCAATCTGTAGTTTAATGAAGTAGCCGCGGAGTGTTTAAACTTCCACCAGAGCAGTGCGACAACCCCCTTCATTTTCAGTTGTTGTTTTTATTAGGTGTGAAGTCTCCCTCTCCGTCCCCGACCCTGGAGGCCTCGGTCCAGAATGTGGAGCTGAAGTTCTGCCGCAGAGCGACGTTGAACTGTGCTGGGGGAACGCTGGGAGCTGTTAAAGTGTGTGCCAGGACTCCAGGTGTGTGCAGCTGTGCCCTGTTAAACTTTACTGCCTGTGTTGGAGAGCCTCACTGCCTACCATTCTGTTTCACTTTTACACGCTCCCTCACACCCTCCCTCCCTCCCTCCCTCCCTCCCCCCCCC
>JACXGJ010015060.1:0-13829 GCA_016801105.1 Esox niger
GCCATACAGCCCTCCTTCTGCCATACAGCCCTCCTTCTGCCATACAACGCTCCTTCTGCCATACAGCGCTCCTTCACGAGCAGAGCTCCAACTGCTAATGAACTCTGGTAAAACGAAATGCTTTTCAACCAATCGTTGCCCACGCCTGCCCATCTGACCAGCATCACCACTCTGTATGGGTCTGTGTTAGAACACGTGGACACCTACAAACCTCCCTCCAGACCCGCATAAACCATCTCCAGTCCAAAAATGATGTCTAGGGTTGGATTCATTTTCCGCAACAGGGCCTCCTTCACTCATGCTGCCAAGCTTGCCCTGGTGAAAATGACCATCATACCAATCCTAAACTTCAGTGATGTCATATATAGAACTGCCTCAAACTCTCTCCCGAAGAAACCGGATGTGGTCTACTGCAGTGCCATCTGTTTTGCTCCCGGAGACCCATATATCACCCACCTCTGCAACTCCCTCTGTACCTTAGCTCACTGGTCACCTTAGCTTTACCAACCAGCAGGCTGCGCTCAAGCAGGTGCATCTCTCGGGTCACCCCAAAAGCCCAAACCAATTTCGTCCACCACTCCTTCCAGTTTTCAGCTGCCAACGACTGGAACGAATTACAAAAATCCCTGAAACTGGAGACCCTCTTTCCCCTCACTGCCTTTAAAATACCTCTGTCCGAGTTACTGACCGTTCATTGTACTTGTTAACTCTCCTCCATCATGCACACATTTGTCTTGCACATAGCTGCCCTTATTATCTCTGTCATGCCCCTTAGCACATTTTCACTCTTATCTGCACAACTGTCTTATATTAGCACTCCTTTGCACTATACAATTTGCACAGGTATTTCCTAGTGTTATACTCTCTATTGTCCTTGCCACTCCCCTTTTGCACTCTAACTGACCTACCTCGCAAAATATTCCTCTCTACTGCATTTTACACTTTTAGCTAGCCTCTCCAGTATATTTGTACTTGTGCTATTGCCTAATCACATTTGCACTAACTGTATGTAGACTCTGTACGGCATTTGTATTTCACACAGACTCTTTTTGTATTTTGTACTCTGTGTACTCTATGTGGTCTTGCACATTTGCTCTTTGTCTCGTCCCAGTCACCGTTGGACATGAGAATCTGTTCACGATCGGCCTACCTGGTTAAATAAAGGTTACAGAAATGAATAAAAAACATAATCAGCTAGTGATCAAGTGTCCCCTTAAACACTAGGTATAAAAGTGTAAAATATTTATTTATAACATTTATTGTAAACCTTTGATGAGACCAGTGGGGAACAGTTTAATACTATTAAACATTTGCTTCCTTAACTGGACACATATATGTGTTGCTTCCCAAACTGGACTCTATGTGGTATTGATGTAATATTCATATTGCAGTCCCGCTCTCAGATCAGAGCAACCTTTCATCACACTTTAAAATTCAGTTAAGGCAGGAAGAGTGTTTACCATCACACCGTCTGTAATCAACATGCCGCCACGTTGTCCCAGAGAGACCATGATGAGTAGCTCTCTTCCCAGCAGGTTTCTGTCATCTCCGTTCTCTCTTGCTCTACTTTGATTGGTATTCTCATTGACTCGTTTGGATAATTGGACGTGCAGAATGACTGACTGGTTGGAGGCATAGAACCAACCCTATCAAATCTGTGGATAGATTACGTTCTGGGAACTGGCTCAATAAGTAAGTGGCAGTAAACCCTTTCTCTCTTTGAGCGTGAGCAGTTTCCAATCAAATGATTCCCCCGCAGGTCAATGTGATTCTCCTCAGCAACTGCACATCACAGTGGTCAACGTAAACTGCTACAGTACAGTACAGCAGTTGTTACAGCCAATTCAGTGGTCCATTCATCCCTGCCTGCTAATTAACTTGTTAGGGGACACAGTGCAGGGAAGCGTTGCAGAAAATAAGTAGCTCGTGCTATTGAGTTGATGAAATAGTACGTCTTAACCATTAAGGAAAGTGTTTGCCTTTGTAATTGAATCCATAGAATACATTAAAGCCAGGTGTTTTGGTCTATTTCCAGGATGGAAATGTAATTTTCGAGTGGATATGCTAAACTGTGCACTGCCAGAAGTTATTACGTTATACATGCATTTCACACGTGAAATAACTCTCAAGATTGTCATTGGGAGTTTAGATTGCCATATCAATATATCGATTAACCAAGGCTCTGCACTAAAGTGCTTGGTAGACCGCCTTCTCACTTTGAACTCCAGTTTTTAAGATGGCTGAGATGTTTGCTTACCACTTGAGGGCGCCACTGGAGCACTCAGATGGACCTGTCATTCATAACTTTCCATCCCAGAGGATCGTTGTCCCCCCACTCCCAACTGCGTGCCCGCGCGAACAGACCCGACGACCAATCACCCGCTCCCCGCTCCCCTCTTCCCACGCACCAACCTTCCCCATATTACCACACCGCTACGCTCTCTGTGCTCAGTCCTAATGGTATAGTCACGCCGACGTGTGAAGCGCAGCCGCGGAGCTGGGTTGCCAACAAATCTGTTCAACTCTCGGGCAAACCAACACTGGCAACTAGTAACTAAAAGGATGCCCAACAACTGAAAATATACATAGAAAAAACAAACTAATAATTTGGTTGGACTATTTTTAGGACTTAAATGGGCGCAATCTACATTTGATCACAGCACATGCCCTCAGCGCAAGAAAATAATGCATACTTTCCTCCTATTTTTTTCAACCTCAAGATGGATATACAAACCCTGAACGAGACCTCTACGTGGTTGGAGTGTGTGGGACTGCAAGGCGTTGAACCTAACGGAACGGGGAACGCCAGTCTGGAATTCAGAAACATCACCACCTGTGGAAACTCCTCCATGGTCCTCAAACCGCAACGTGTCAAAGAGAAAGGTGAGGAGTCGGGCCACATATAATTCTAATGCCTAAATAATATGACTAAATATAACCAAAACTCCACAAATTCCAGTCAGTGTTCGACAAAACCACACCAACCTTGTTCACCACAGTCTAAATTACAACGTTAATAGGTACTCCTTGATTTTTCGTTAATTCAAAAGCATATTCACGTAGCCTATCAAAATTAGAGATGGAGACAAAAAAACCTTCTTGTACGCACTAATGACTCTCAAATGGTCAAAGTGAAAACGCAAAGAAATATGCAGTTATTTGGTTTTATTGATTAATTACGTTATAAACAGAATTATTTACTTAATAGATAATTCTTCTCAATTAATACAATTTTGACGTTCTGGAACATAATCTTTTCATTGCCCTATTCGCTGTCCAATGTGGTACAGTAAGACATCCGAGTAAACCTCAGAGATGTATAGACGTTTCAGTATATTAAAAACAGTATCTTTAGTTTTTATTGTGTGTGTATGTGTGTGTCTCTCTCTCTCTCTCTCTCTCTCTATCTATCTCTGTGTGTGTGTGTGTGTGTGTGTGTGTGTGTGTGTGTGCACATAGGTGCATGCACACAGTGATATAGCTAATTAATATGGCAATAAACAGAGAAACCAACTGTGCAATATTCACGCACGTACCCAACCTTAATTAGCCATAAACAAAACCAATGCCTGACAGAAAAACAACTCACACTCATTCAAACATTCTCAGGAATGGAAAACCCCTCAACTCAAAACCCTGACCACTCCCACCCATCAATTACACAAATGATTTTGCCATCCGAAAACTACTGTAATCTTTTCCAGAAATCAAGCCTTTCTTTAGAGATTCAAGAATAGACATACAACTGAGGCTTTACCTAAGTGCCTCAGGGCCAGCGCTGCAATTTATAAATATACAAGGACTCTGTGTCTCTGTTGTATTTGTTCCCAAACATGGTGTCTCCTTTCCTCTCTCATTTAAATTTGTTTACAGCTAGAGGTGTGTGTGCGTGTGCATGAGTGCTTGTGTGTGTTGGTGTCTATCTGTGATGTCCCTCAGATTGTCTTTCGAGTGACATTAGAGTTCCATATACATTTGCCCAATAGAGCGTCCCTTCCCAGGTCCTCTACACACCCCTCCATCTGTGACCGATGTTGACATGTTGTCGTGTACATGTACTGTAATTAAAGTAAACTCTGAATGTCACTGAGGCACCCCGGCGTTAGGTGTCCAAAACATTAGTAAGACAAATTGTTTTAACGTGAAATTAGTGAGGGGCGATTCAAACCCATTATCATTACAAACCAATTATCATCGGAACGTGATTGAGGTTTCTTGTCAGCCGGGAGTGGGACTGATTGTAACGTTATGATGACCATTATGGAACACAACCACAACCTGAGGGGACATACGAACATCAGCCAGGAATTCGTCCTGGGTAGAAGAAGGTTAATTGATTTTCCTTTGTCTCTCAGTAGGCTGTACCAGTGTTGACACCAGCCTGTAGGCTACTGGTTCGTTCAACACTGCCAGTTTCTTTCGCCAGGGGCCTCGTGTTTGTGTTTTGTGCGTTTTACCCACACTCTGAAGGCAACAGCATGTGGTTCAAATTGATGCTGCTGGGGGAAAGGTGTGGGCCTGACGAGATTCTTCACTGCCCTAAACGTAACGCAACCTATATTTAGCATGCCCCATCAGAACTGGCTGCTGTTCCTTCCAAGCTGGCCGCATGCACACACACACACACACACACACACACTCACACACACACACACACACCCAAAGACAAGGGGCATCTAAGGCAGCAGCCGCCGCCATCGTCTTTAATCGCTCAGTCACCCTGACACTTGTTCACTTTCTCACTCACTCACACTCTCATTGCCCTTCTGCTTGGCTCACTCTCTCCTCATCCCTGTGTGTTTTGGGCGTCCATGTTGTATTTATAGAGCAGCAGACTGAAGCAGACAGACATACAATGCTACTGGTTGAATCACAGTGTTGAGTGACTTCAGGCATGGCGCCAGGATTTCTTCTCTCCCAGGGGGTAGTGGGGAGCTTGACCAAAATGTGGGGGTGCTGAAGAAAATGGCTGCTAATTAACTCTGACAAATATCTTTATTGTATTATAAAAAAATACTACAATGCTTGAGGGGGCTTAACTGGGGCTACGCAGATTTGTGACACTGCTATAACAGCCCTTAGCCCTGGTGTAGCGGCGTGCCTGAGTGGTTTTGAGTTCTGCACTAATAGACTCAGATTGCTCCCTCGCTCATTGCTCACAGCCCTCGGCTCATTGTAAAAATCAAAGTTCATAAAACCAAATGAAACTATTTTTTACTGGTCTGAGATCGATTCCTTTTCAGGTCGCTTCGGGTGACAAATCGAAATACTGTTCGATTGCGGAACCCCCTTGTTTGTCAAATCAGACTTTAAATTAAATGAATTGAATTAATGTTAATTTTGTGAACGATGGAGATTTAATGCATTTGACCCTGGTTAGTGTTATGGGGAAGCCTGCCTTTATGAGTGGCTTGGTGCTGCATCCGGGCACATTGCTACCAGCTGCAATGATGCAATACATATAACAGTGTAATGGCTGGTCACACAGGGTTATAATCACTCATGGATGTTGACACCTGTCATATAATGCTTATGAGCATTGTCATTAGGCTGGAAGACGAACAATATCTAGGGTACATCTTCTTATTACATTCATAAAATGTCCCGGTTTGTAGTGTCTGATATGACCGGGCCCTCAAAGGAATATTGAATATGAATATAGAATATGTGATAGAAATATCATAGACATCATAGCTATTATTGCTAAATACAGGTTTTCATAAGCCTCCAAAAATTGCCATGTTTTGTTAATGATTATTTTAAGTGTGCCCCCTTTCAGTCCCCTTATATTGTCATATCCAGGTGTATCTACACCTGTTTCTCTTTGCACCAAGTCTTAATGGATTTTAGGAGAGTTGAAGATTTCAGAAGATTCTTCCCCTTGACCATCCGCTTCAAGCCATTTGTCTTTTTTCCCTGCTTGTCGAACCAGAAAGTCAAGTGGATCGCTGTGTGTGATGTAGTAAACGGCACTGTTTGGGACTCAGTCCGATGGATCAGTATTTCAACTGCTCCATCAATGTTTGCTGTTCGTTGACTAATAATAACAATTTTGGCACGACACGTCTTGCTTTCTCACTCAGTATTTTCCTCATGCACCATCGTTCTGTTTCACATGTTCTTGCTATTTTTCACTCTCTGTCCCATTCGCCCAGATTTTCCCATCTCCATGCATAAGAAGTCTCTCTCTCTTGTTTACTCTCTTTCTCACACCTTGCTCATGTCCTGTGGTATTTTCCTAATGGCGGCGCTCAATCATATTCCGGTGTGGCACTACTAGCTACTGCCTCCCTCCCTAAAAGAGAAATGTCGTGTTTGTCATCAGCAGTGGGAGGCGTCCAACGCTCCGTCTTCCTCACTGTCAGAAATAGCCTTTAAGTAAAAGAGGAGAAAGATATGACATTTACCGTGGTATATTAGCCAAATATAAACTGGGTGGTTTTGAATCCTGAATACCAAATGGGTGAAAGCCTTGCTATATCAAACCATATACTGTTCTTATGGCATTGTGTAGGAGATCTATAAAGGCCCCAGAGGAGGGATATATGTGCATATTTATAGCAGGCCGGGGAAGAGGCTGTCTTAGCTAAGACCGCCCGCACCCATTCCTCCCAAACTGTCACCAGGAGTCCGTCCCAGAGACGACATGGCCGCTCCAGAAGAGCAGTCTGTCTTTGTTTTCTGATGTACCTCTCTGTCCCTCCTCTGTCTGCTTTCACAAAACGCCCACCAGTGGCCTGAACACACACAATACGTCCGTTCCCTGTCTCTCCCTGTTACTGTTGAAAAACGGTTTAAAATGGCAATAAGCACACCAGACTGTGGAAGCATGCATGCACACAAACGCACACACACTCTCACACACAGTATAATTCGGTTATTCAGTTTGCCTGGGTGCATGGTGTGATGAGTGTGAAGGGGGGTTTTGTGGTGTATTGTCAATGTACCACAGCTCTGTGCTGTATCCAGTCAGTGCGTCATGCCTAAGAACTGGTCATAGTCTTGGTATATTGGTCATATACCACACCCTGTTCCTGACTGCTTCATTAACTGTGACATGAACTTTGACTTGCCTACTGAGGAGAACGTGCGCGAGGTCAACTGAGATGTGCACACTGACACGGTGACAGTGTGTCCGTGTGCATGAGCAGTCATTTCTGATGTGTGTGTGCATGTGCATGCGCAGGTGTGTGCACCACTTGTGCGTACATGCAATCCACACAGTGCAAAATAGGTTAAATAGCATGTTGGGAACTGGTCAAAGTAACTCATATCCTTATAGCAGTATTGCGAGGTGTTCATGAAAAACAGATGTTCAACACAGTTGACATCAAAACACAGACTGACATCAAAACACAGCTGACATCAAAACACAGACTGACATCAAAACACAGACTGACATCAAAACACAGCTGACATCAAAACACAGCTGACATCAAAACACAGCTGACATCAAAACACAGCTGACATCAAAACACAGCTGATATCAAAACACAGACTGACATCAAAACACAGCTGAAATCAAAACACAGACTGACATTACGTAAACACAAATATCTGACATAAAACAGTTATTTTCATGAAAACACAGATCGACATTAAAACAGCAATCTGATTATAAACAAATGGGAACTGATATAAAACCGATATCTAAAAGAACACACAGATTTAAACACACCCATCTTTAACAGAATTTCAATTTGTCACCTGTAATGACTGAATTGAAAAGGAATCAATTTCAGCCCTGTGACAAACGGTTTATATCTGGTACAGTATATAAACATAGTTTTTTGGATGAGTATCAGGTTGACAGTGAAGCATAACTAGCTCACATGAATTGCAAAAAGTTGCAGGAGGACCAGGATTTATGTGAGGAGAGAAACAGCGACTCTAAAATATTGATGATGTGCCATTAATATTCATAATTTATTCCACCCCACATTTCACTATAATGCTAAAGATTACTTAAGCCATGCAGATGTTCCAGTATTTCATTTAGAAACTGCTTTGGCAACTCTTTTTTTCTCAAGACACTCCAAAACAAGACTTAATTGGCTGATGAAATATTAAGCAGAATGTGTATGTATGTATGTATGTATGTATGTATTTGTTCTTCATGTATGTGTGTGTGTCTGTGTGTGTCAGTGTGATTCTAAAGAAGATAACTCAAGGGGCATCATGTTTCTGCCACCATGGACCACAATTCAAAGAGATTCAAGGTTTACTAAACAGTCTCAACGACAAGCCTCTGGTACACAACTCTCTGCTGAATACATAAGCTAAGCACACTTTAATGGAGAGCATTACAATAGGGACACTCATTCCACTAAGGATTTTGTGTGTGTGTGTGAGTGTGTACTTGGGTGTATGTGTGTGTGTGTGTGTGTGTGTGTGTGTGTATATACTTGTGTGTGTGTGTGTGTGTGTGTGTGTGTGTGTGTGTGTGTATGTCGATAAAAAGTGTGGCAGGGAACACTGGTGGTTAGATCATCTGACCAGTAACTGAAAGGCTGTTAGAATAAATCCCTGAGCTCGGCAAAAATTGATTGTTCTGTCCCTGAGCAAGGCAGTTAACTCTAATTGCGCACATGTCTTCCTTGAGAATGTGTTGCCAGTCATGCTACAACTGTCAGTCATACTTGGTAATATAAACAGAAGAGTAAAATCTGAAGTAGCACCACCCTGGCTCAAAAAGTGGCGATGCCGGGTCCGAGCCCATGTGGTCGTTGTCCGGGCCGAGTCCATGTGGTCGTTGTCCGGGCCGAGTCCATGTGGTCGTTGTCCGGGCCGAGTCCATGTGGTCGTTGTCCGGGCCGAGTCCTTGTGGTCATTGTCCGGGCCCGAGTCCATGTGGTCGTTGTCCGGGCCGAGTCCATGTGGTCATTGTCCGGGCCCGAGTCCATGTGGTCGTTGTCCGGGCCAGAGTCCTTGTGGTCATTGTCCACTCTGAATTTGAAGGGGTGGTGAGACCAGTCTGCGGCCTAATCATTCCAAAGGCCGTAACGATGTCGTCATTTATCTCTGCTGACACTCTGCATTAAAGAGATTTGGGCTGAGGCTTTCGGGGGAGGAGGGTGGGGGGGGCGGGGTCTGGTACGTGAATAGAGGCTCATGCTCAATCCAAAGCTTGTTCAGGCTATTCTAACTGTCCCCAAAAAGCAATTCCCAGTTCGGCGAAAAACCATTTTGATGACAGCTGCAACCCGAAGGCTTCGGCACTGACCAATCAATATGCTGCTGAGTCAACAAAATCACAGATCCTTCTGTGCCAAGAAAACAGATCCTTCCATCTACTTTCTGCCTTAGTGATGGAGGTATATGTTTTGTAAAGGGTTGCACTGTTGAAGGGTGCACTTGGGTCTGGTCTCCGACCTAACAGATGAAAATAAACTATTATTTATTCTGTAAGGTTTTAGAAATGTTTCTCGCTCTTTCTGTCTCTTGCTCTTTGCTACTTTTTGCTTTACTTTAACCTACTTCTCTCTTTTTCTAAGATGGTATGATTTTTGTGTGTGTATGTGTGTGTGTGTGTGTGTGTGTGTGTGTGTGTGTGGTGGTTCACATGGATTGGGACTAGCATGTTGTATCCCAGGGGTTCTTCTCTGCTCTCTTGGCCCAAATCAGCCATATTAAACACCAGCAGGATGACAGTATGAGAGTTGTAAGCATTGGCAGGATGACAGGATGACCGTAGTAAACGATGGCAGGATGACAGGATGACCGTAGTAAACGATGGCAGGATGACAGGATGACCGTAGTAAACGATGGCAGGATGACAGGATGACAGTACTAAACGATGGCAGGATGACAGGATGACCGTAGTAAATGATGGCAGGATGACAGGATGACAGTAGTAAACGATGGCAGGATGGCAGGATGACAGTAGTAAACGATGGCAGGATGACAGGATGACCGTAATAAACGATGGCAGGATGACAGGATGACCGTAGTAGTAAACGATGGCAGGATGACAGTAGTAAACGATGGCAGGATGACAGGATGTCCGTAGTAAAAGATGGCAGGATGACAGGATGACCGTAGTAAACTATGGCAGGATGACAGGTTGACCGTAGTAAACGATGGCAGGATGACAGGATGACAGGATGACAGTAGTAAACGATGGCAGGATGACAGGATGACAGTAGTAAACGATGGCAGGATGACAGGATGACCGTAGTAAACGATGGCAGGATGAAAGGATGACCGCAGTAAACGACGGGAGGATGACAGGATGACAGTAGTAAACGATGGGAGGATGACAGTAATAAACGATGGCAGGATGACAGTAGTAAACCAAATCAATCAATCAATTTTTTTTTATAAAGCCATTTTTACATCAGCAGTTGTCACAAAGTGCTTTCACAAAACACCCAGCCTTAAACCCCAGGGAGCAAACACCAATAGTGATGAACTTCAGTGGCTAGGAAAAACTCCCTAAGAAGGCCAAATGTAGGAAGAAACCTAGAGAGGAACCAGGCACCGAGGGGTGACCAGTCCTCTTCTGGTTGTGCCAGGTGAACATATTAAGAGTCCAAATTGCAAACAATGGCAGGATGACAGTAATAAACAATAGCAGGATTACTGTAGTAACCGATGGGAGGATGACAGTAGTATAGGATGAAAGCATGACAGTAGTATAGGATGAAAGCATGACAGTAGTATAGGATGGAAGGATGACAGTAGTATAGGATGGAAGGATGACAGTAGTAACAGATGGCAGGATGACAGGCTTTGGCAAAAAGAAGTAAGGATGAAAGCAGTAAATGCACTCAAGGAGTCATATCCGTTAACCCGTAGAGCCATTGAACATGCAACGGAACGTATTGCCGTCAGGTAGAAGGAAGATGGTATGACATTTCATTAGGTTGACAGAAAGAATGAGGTAGTGTGAGAGAGGGAGAAGAGGCAGGGCAAGATAGTGGGAGAAGAGGCAGTGTGTAATTTAGTTGTTTATTTCCAGACAGTTCCATAGTTCAACTTGTTAATGAGAATGTGTTTAATTGTGGGTGCCTTCAAATCACTGAGGTGGTAACAACTAAAGAGAGCCATAGAGAGATGTGTGTGTGTGTGTGTGTTTGTGTGTGTGTGTGTGTGCCTGCATGCCTGAGTGATGAATCAAAGCCTACACCTTATACCTGTGATTGAATTAAACATGTTCTAGAGATGAGGGCTTTCATAACATTGTGGGTGGATTCAAACCATCGACAGAACCCCATAAGATCACTGCAACTGCTTTCACTGTCACTTTCAGAGAGGGCAAGTTGGAGGAAGAATTCCTCTTAAAACCTCAAAGTGTGATATCAGGGGCACATGCCCCTTCATGTGAAGCCAAAAGATGACAAATCCTCCCCCCGAAGTATCCGAGAAAAATAGAAGTCTTCAGCTTTACAGCCCTGAACTCAGAAATGTCTTGATATTAACAGATCGATGCAGCTCAGACTAACTGAACAAGACAGTTACAGGAAAAGGAGGGAGGGAGATATGTTTTTTATGTTTTAGAGCCACATTTTCCTCACATCATACACACCCACAAAGAATTTTAAAAACAAATCTAAATTTGAAACCAAATCAAACATTAAGAAACTCCCATATAGGCGAAATATCCCGATGTGCAATCACAGCAGCATGATTTGTGACAGTTGCCATGAGGACAGGAAAACCAGTGGAGCACAAACTATGAGCACATAACCAATATCAATGCCTTGTCATTCTCACTTGAAACAATTTGCACACTTTTTCACTGCTGTATGTAGTGTATATACTATTTTGGTCACGATGTCTTTATCCTTTCAAACCCTTTGTGTAATGTCTACCTAAAACTGTTTTATTTTTACTTTAGTTTTATTGCATTTTTAGTATTGTTATTTTCCACAAGATGTTTCCCTTGCAAATAGCGCTGTTGAACTGAATTTGAAAGAGAGCAGAGACACAGAGAGAGACAGAGACAGAGAGACAGAGATGGGAAAGAGAGAGAGAGAGAGAGAGAGACAGAGACAAAGATGAGAGAGCAACACAGAGAGACAGAGAGACAAAGATGAGAGAGAGACACAGAGAGACAGAGATAGACAGAGAGACAGAGATGGTAGAGAGAGACAGAGAGAGACAGAGAGACAGAGATGGGAGAGAGTAGGAAACCAGAAAAGGAACTAGGCAAGCCAAGTTGAGACGGCCCGCTATTAAAAGCAATAAATGTCTCAGTGGATTCAACCCTGGATGTCCCACGTGAGTAGCTGTGTCTTTAACGTCTGCACCACAACACTTACATGTATAGCATCTCCACATTAGATCATTCTGTCACGCGCTAACATCACACCACGTTTGAAACGTCTCTTATTAAGTTTACTTCCACCACAAACAGCCTCTATGACCTGTATGGCTTTTTTCCACTGGCCATTTTAACTGCTTACGATAGACAAGCATCTAACTTACCACTTGGAATAGTCACAAGATTTGAACAATTGCTAGCAAGACTGAATATGAACATAACACAGCCAAAGCTATTTCATAGTACGAAATGTTAGTTTTTCATTCATTCGTGAATGATACTGATGCAATAAGTATCAATACAGGTGACGATAACTGAATAAACCTGCCGTTGTTTTATTGTGTACTTTAATCATAATCATTTAGAAGGAAATGTGTCTCTTTTTTCCTCTTTTATTACTGGTTTATTCCCACTACACAACAACAAACATCACCATTAAACTCCATTGCTCATTCAGCCAACCATCTTCAAATAAATAAATATGTTTTCTTTATTTTTTTAGAACAGTTTCTGTGAAACCTGCACTTGAGTTATATAAGCCAAATCTCAACTTTAATCTCTGTCTATTCCAAGGGATGAGATTGAAATTCTTTTATAAACCAATAAACCAAAGAATGAGAAGCAGTTCCACTTTTCCATTGAATTTGTCTGGGTAAATTTCCTTACAAATGTATTGAATTGAGTGTCAGTTCTTACAAAATGGGTTTGACACATAAGAGCTATGTGAATGTTTCATTTGAAAACTCAGAAAAAAAGATTAAAACAGTACACCCACACTGTTACACAAATTTGGGCATTTGTCTCTCTTTTAGAAATCAGAAATCAGTTTATTATACAGCAAATAAGATTTTGTCACCATGAATGGTGAACTAAAGGCTTTCCAGGCTGGTTTGTCCTCTTCATGGGTCCCAGTTAATAAAGAAGCTCCCTACACTGTAATAGCATTCAGCGTTAAAGTTAATGAGATAGGTAGTGATAGATAGTGGCAAGTTGAAGAAAGGTGGAGTGATGGAGTGGTATAATGAATGATACAGTGATAGATAGGGTGGTATTCAGAGGCGAGGGAGAATAATATTGGTAGGTAGAGGTGAAGTGATAGAATGATAGATAGTGGAGTGATAGAGAGATGGATAGAGAAGAGGTAGTGGAACAGAGAAGCAGAGACAGTTTGAGGATACTGGTTCAGTCTGGGATGAGGACTCGATAAGAGTCTGCAGGTTAAAGTCACAACCAACGCACGAAAACACACACGCACACACGTGACTCGCATACACAACAGACGCACGTACCCACCGACACACATACAGAAATAAACACACACACACACACACACACACACACACACACAGACAACCAACACATGCATATGGCGGGTGAAAGCGGACTTTAACAAGCTATAGAAACGACCTAACATGTATACAACCGCCAATGCGACCGCGTATGCGTCTATACGCGTATGCAACCGTGTATACGTGTATACGTGTAAGCACCCAGGTATAGGCGCTTCTATACACGTTTAGGTGTAGCGTCAGTATACGCGCTCAGACGACTGCTTCAGTCGACT
>JACXGJ010015061.1:0-14010 GCA_016801105.1 Esox niger
GGAACAACCTCACGTCCCACGGAAAACAACCTCACATCACACAGGACAAACTCGTGTCAAACGGAACACTCTCGCATCACACAGAACTACCTCACGTCACATGGAATTACTTTGCGTCACACAGAACGCCCTTGTGTAACACAATACGCCCTCATGTCACAGGCTCTTTCTTTCCAATGCCCTTAAGAGACAGAAATTCCATTGGTTGCCGAGCCAGCCCGGGGACAGACCAGAACAGATGGAGTGATTTAATGTACCGCAGCTCCAACTTTGGACTGGCTGTATATAATAAAATAAGTCACTGTTACAATGCATTATGTCATGTCAGAATGCCTGGACATTTCAGCACTCAGGGCTTTTAGACAGGTATGCTGCCGGCAGCCTTTTCTTCAGAAACAGCTATTAACTATTTAGCACCCCTCCACTGAGATCGCAGCACTACCTTCAAATGTTCCTATTTTTCTAACTCTTTCTTGGGGGTGTGCAAATATGAAAGAGCCAAAGGAATTCGTATGAACTCATAACCTTGTTGTTTTTATTCATGTGCAAACGAGCATTTGAGCCTGAGATGAGAACACTATACCTTACTGTCTGTGATCAAAACTTATAATTCACAAAATGAATTATACCAAATTATAATTCACAAAATTATATAATGGACTGAGATTGAATGCAAAAGGTTGCTAAAGCATCCTCGTAATGCAATCCAAAACGTCAAACTCTATACCTAGCGGAGTTAGGAACACACTGTAATCTCAGTCCTCAGCTAACGGAGCTAGGAACACACTGTAGTCTCAGTCCACAGCTAACGGAGTTAGGAACACACTGTAATCTCAGTCCTCAGCTAACGGAGCTAGGAACACACTGTAGTCTCAGTCCACAGCTAACGGAGTTAGGAACACACTGTAATCTCAGTCCTCAGCTAACGGAGCTAGGAACACACTGTAGTCTCAGTCCACAGCTAACGGAGTTAGGAACGCACTGTAATCTCAGTCCACAGCTAACGGAGTTAGGAACACACTGTAATCTCAGTCCTCAGCTAATGGAGTTAGGAACACACTGTAATCTCAGTCCTCAGCTAATGGAGTAAGGAACACACTGTAGTCTCAGTCCACAGCTAGCTTGAAATGCTACCAGTGGGGCTCTACAATGGGTACCTTTTGTGGTGCTCAAATGGTTGGATCGTTGTCGAGTACAACGGACACGTCTGTTGCGAAGCAGATGGCTGCAAGTTCACACCTGACGTGGAGCCGGGCTATGTGTTAGCGTAGGACGCTTTTGTGTTAGCAACAGCATGTTGATGTCTGATAAACTTGCAGAATATGACTATCAAAATCTATGCTTTTCCTCCCTGGAAAGAAATCATCAAACCTTCCAGAACAGATCCTACTCATCTGCAGAGAGATCAACCCTGGGAATAGCCTCCTCAGTTTCGATTCAGAAACCACCCCTCCAGATCCCGGGGATAACAAGACACTTATAACCAACCAAGTCATGAGGAAGATCAAATATTTCACACACTTGAAAGTATAAACTTTGCATTTCAAAATTAAAAATTGCCCTTTACAGAGAGCTTATGCTGCCAGAACACCTGATCCTGATTTTGTACAGATTCGGTGAGAATGACCAAAGTCAGAGCTGGCTCTCGAGAGTAGAAAGGCTGTGTGCACGCTGCCAACAGAATGTGGTAGCGACTGATCGGAACATTCTTATCTCCTGCCAAATGCCGTATTAAAGTCACACGTTTCTCACAGATTGTACTGAACCACCAAGTATTCCAAATAAATGAAACATTAACAAGCTTCTGTATCTGTTGGGTGAAATATCGCCGTGTGCAATGATTGCTCGAGGTTGTAAAAATAACCCTAATCCCTGGATGTATTCACACATTGACACTAAGTACACAACATAACATTTGAAGTGCTGTTATCATTTGGAAACTTTGGTTTACTGTATATAGTTTTAATTTTAGTGTCTGATAGTTTCTCTATTTCATCCATCACTTGATCTTTATTATTTATTTTGAGACTCACAATGTCCATCAGTATATGTTCAGTAGGTAGTTTGTTTATTTTATTCATATATGTTGATAAGCAACTGCTAGCTAAGGTTAGGAAAAGGGTCAGAATAAAGGTTCGGTTTGGGGGTTTGTGTTAGGGTTTAGGGTTAAGGGTTAGTGTTAAGGGTTGGGGTTAGAGTTTATCGTAAGGTTTAGAATGTTAGTACATTGTTTGTTAAAGTATAAATGATAGTGAGGTAATCTGCAGAGCATCTGCATACAGGCTGCTGGGACTCTCCAAATTGTGATCCCTAGCATTCTTTTTTGTCAATGTCAAAAAGCCTATTCGTTGCCAAAGAAGACCTTTAAAATAAAACTGAACTGAGAGAAATAGAGAGGAGGGTGTAAAACAATGGAGAGAGAGAGCTAACCGCTCAACAGCAGGCGACGGCTGTGCCACTGGCATGCGAGCCTACATCTGGGCTGAGGGAACTTTGCCAGGGCATTCATCAGAGGAGTTTCAGGCTTCTGCCATCAAGATACCCACTGATGAGCGGCCATTTTGCCTGTTTAATTGTTAATGGCCGTGCCTCATTTCTAATTAAGACATCAATTAAATTAAATCACATGGTGGAAGAAAAGGAAACTTGAGAGGTCTCAGTATCGTTGGCATATGATTAATATACACACCAGCTACACCCATACATTCATCCCCTTTATACACCAAATACACCCATTCATTCTGTATACACACCAACTCCACCCACCCATTCATTCTATTTACACACCAACTCCACCCATTTATTCTATTTACACACCAGCTCCACCCATACATTAATTAACTATATACACCAACTCCCCCCATTCATTCTGTATACAGAACACACCAACTCCACCCACCCATTCATTCTATTTACACACCAACTCCACCCATTCATTCTATTTACACACCAACTCCACCCATTCATTCTATTTACACACCAATTCCACCCATTTATTCTATTTACACACCAACTCCACCTATTCATTCTATTTACACACCAACTCTCGTCCAAAGGCCTGACACCTACAATTGCACCATTACCATTCAGGCATCATGAAATAAGGATATGGAGGAAACCCAGGTCATGACCCTGGAAATAAATAATATGTATGTCCCAATCCCCCATGCCTGGCTTCTGTTTTTAGGCATGTGATTGTTGTGTTATATATCCTAATACATGCTGTCCATTTCTGCTGATTTTTCCTAAGAAGCTCTACAACATTTTGCCATGACTGATGCCCTTTTCCTGTATAATATTTGAGTAAGAATGACTTTCAAATTCCATTGGCGTCCCCTGGAAGTGAAGACTTCTGGACGTCAGGGCCCCTGTGCAGGTGAGCTGTTGGTCCAAACGGTATCGGGCCGTGTTAGCCCCAACCCTAGACGTTCACTAGACTAACTACAAAACTACCCAGCCAAATAGGGCAGACCGCTGGGGCATAAACCAGACTTAAGACATTTTTAGGGGAGATTTTGTTTGGAGCTGCTTATGAAAGCTTGTAATAAGAGGAACTGAGAGATGCTGTGGTCCAACAGAACTGAAGAACAGTTTATTTTTTCCAACTGCAGTTTCCAGACAAGGACAAGGCTGTTCACGAGGCTGTACTTAGGTGGGCACGGCATGAACAGGGTATCAGGTATGTGGGCAGGACCTCAAGAGAGATATGGAAAAGTGCAAAGTAGAGGCAGCAAAGGAGAATAGAGAGATGGACAGAGGTGGAGAGAGTGAAGGAGAGGATGAGTTGTATGTTGAAGAGAGAGAGAGAAAGAGCAGAAGTTCTCTGGGATGATCACAGACACAAAGATGAATCATTCATCTAATTTGTGTTGTTACTCTCATATAACTGGATGATTTGCATACACACACATACACACACAGACACACACATACACACACAGACACACCCTAACCCTCTGTCGCCCTCAAAATGTCATCTTATGACATATTTTTTCCACACACAAAGACTTCACTGTGCTCACTGAAAAACAAAGTATGGATGCTCACTCAACATTCAACCACATTATACTTAGTTTCACCTACTAGCAAAAGCACGACGTTTCGGACCTTCATCGGTGGCCTGGGAGAACCGCGTGCTCGTCTCCACATGTGCACACTGGGGGACCCGGAGCGCTACAGAGGAAGCTATGGTTGCATTGAGGCCAGTAGTTCTGCCACTGTCAATATTGGATGAGGCTGTCAAGCAGCATATCCAGACGATGCTCAGATCGGCCGCATGGGAGGGAAATCTTGGAGGCCGTCCTTAACCTCAAAAGAAACACACCCCATTACCCAACACTTCTGGCAATTACCTCACAGGACAATTCAACTCAGGTTTGGTTCTGTACCAGGAAGACTTTTTGAAGCTGTTGGAGGTTGCCATGGGAATGTTATTACTTCGAGGTCCCCAGGGTCCCTGTAGCCCCGCCTTCTCGGGGTCCCGTCTGATCTGACTGAGTGGTGACCGGGACCACAAGCTGGTTGATTACTTTTCCAACAACAGAGCGACGAGGGCTTTAAACTAACGAGGTGTGACAGTATCCAGACAACCGATCTGTCAGCTCTCAAAGTTCACTCTGCCAACAGAGACGGGAGCGGATCGAACTCGCCACCCACGTCTGATTGGTAGAGAAGGTCATGTCAATGTTCTGTCTAGGAAGCCATAGGAAGCCTGGGTGGTTGGCCTTTTAGGAGGACGTTGGGACACTTCGGTGAAGAAGAGATTAGCAGATTGTCGTTTTTTTAAAATTAATACAATCAACTTGCCCTCCTCTCCAGGAGCTCTGGGGCAACAGTCTCCTCTACAGGAGCTCTGGGGCAGCAGTCTCCTCTCCAGTAGCTCTGGGGCAACAGTCTCCTCTACAGGAGCTCTGGGCCAACAGTCTCCTCTACAGGAGCTCTGGGGCAACAGTCTCCCCACCAGGAGCTCTGGGCCAACAGTCTCCTCTACAGGAGCTCTGGGGCAACAGTCTCCTCTACAGGAGCTCTGGGGCAACAGTCTCCTCTACAGGAGCTCTGGGCCAACAGTCTCCTCTACAGGAGCTCTGGGGCAACAGTCTCCTCTACAGGAGCTCTGGGGCAACAGTCACCTCTACAGGAGCTCTGGGCTAACAGTCTCCTCTACAGGAGTTCTGGGGCAACAGTCTCCTCTACAGGAGCTCTGGGGCAACAGTCTCCTCTACAGGAGCTCTGGGGCAACAGTCTCCTGTGGGTCCAAAGCTGTCTTGACATGGCCGTGTCAGTTGACACTTCTAACAGATAGATACAGAATAGATAAGTTTATTATCTTTACTTGAACTGCAGTGTACGGCCTTACTCCCTATCCATGATCTCACTTTCTACACCCTCCCTTTCTACACCCTCACTTTCTACACCCTCACCTTCTACACCCTCCCTTTCTACACCCTCCCTTTCTACACCCTCACCTTCTACACCCTCACTTTCTACACCCTCCCTTTCTACACCCTCACCTTCTACACCCTCACTTTCTACACCCTCACCTTCTACACCCTCACTTTCTACACCCTCACCTTCTACACCCTCCCTTTCTACACCCTCCCTTTCTACACCCTCACTTTCTACACCCTCACTTTCTACACACTCACCTTCTACACCCTCCCTTTCTACACCCTCCCTTTCTACACCCTCACCTTCTACACCCTCCCTTTCTACACCCTCACTTTCTACACACTCGCCCTTTATAGCCTCACTTTTTACACCGTCTTTTTTTAAACCCTCATGTTCTAAACCCTCATGTTCTAAACCCTCATGTTCTAAACCTTCATGTTCTAAACCATCACTTTCTAAACCCTCATGTTCTAAACCCCTCATCTTCTATAGCCTCATGTTCTAAACCCTCATGTTCTAAACCCTCATGTTCTAAACCTTCATGTTCTAAACCATCTCTTTCTAAACCCTCATGTTCTAAACCCCTCATCTTCTATAGCCTCATGTACTAAACCCTCATGTTCTAAACCCCTCATCTTTTCTATAGCCTCATGTACTAAACCCTCATGTTCTATATCCTCACGTTCTTCACACTCTTTCTACACAGTTTTTTTCTAATCCTTGATGTTCTATACCCTCACGTTCTACACCCTCACTTTCAACGCCCTCACCTTCAATACCCCCACTTTTCTACACCCTAACTTTCTTTTCATGGTTTCTGCTCTACCATAATCCTTCTGACGTTAGCCATATGCTTGGTTCTCCGACACATACCCGGCACCACATGTTGTGAAGCAGCGGCGTCAGGGGGGAGGGGTCAGGGGAGGGGTCAGCGGCAGACGAGTTCAGGAAGTATAATAGTAGAAGGGTTGCAGACCTGCTTATGTAACGGACGATCTGAGCTGAGGAGCGTCTGCCTGTGATGCTGCTCCTGTTATTATTAATTCATGTCAGCCAGGATAACATCCAGGGGAGTTGGGGAGATGCCACCGGAGAAGCAGGGCTGAGGTTGGTCATGCAGTGTGGGCTGAAGAAGCCCCAGTCAGACAAATTCGTCATTTAGAATGACTGTCGTTGTTTCTCATTGTGGTTGTTAGTGCTTATTTTAACCCTCTCTGTTCGCCTTCGCTGCTTTCTAAAAAATGCGATCGAATCTCAGTCCACTTCGGGGTAATCTGCCACGCCGAGCCAACCAGCTTGTTTCGTCCGACCAGGGAGCAACGCGGGTCGGCGTGTGACGGCGTAGTCTCTCCATGAGAACCTGCTAGTGTTGCGGACGCCAAGCCCTCTGAGGGAGTCGTTACAGTGGCATGAGATGATGACATCCTTCCGACTTTGCCGTCTCCCACCCTGGCAGCGCTGGCCAATTTGTGTCACCAATTCGGTTCAGCCACTCAGCACCTAGTGGCACTAACCTGGCTCAAACCCAGGGGCTGATGTTCCTCAACGACACAGGGGAACGCTTCGGCTACACGTGACTCAATCTCTTATAAATTAGTTACTCTGTGTGAACGCCAGATTTGCAGGCTTCACAATGTTGTCGCTCATGGCCGACCTGAGAACCTTCTGTTCTGTTTTTTAAGTGCTTAACAGAAAATATGGCAGACACAGAAGTGCTTTTTCCCCTTAAGCAGCATTTCTTATTGCATTACTTCGCCGAGTCCATCCGATGACATGTTTGACATTCAAAATGTTTGCCCAACTCAAACCCGGCAATGTGGTAACAAGAATATACTGTGTCCCAAATGCACACTATTTGACATATTTAGGTCAAATGAACTATGGCGCCTGGTCCGATACCGTTGTAAAATGTTGTACTTGTACACATTTTGTACCAGTTATAGGGTCCACAGATGTAGTTTCATGCCTTCTAAAAGTCATAGAAATGTATTAGATCCAGGTAGGGGTGAGAGAGATGGAGATCGCATGCCAGCTCACTGAGACTCAATGCATTCATGGGTTTTGCCACAGATACTTCAAAGTGTTTTAAAGGACTTATGGCCTTTAGTGACCCACTGGCAGACCAAAGAATGAGGGAGCCTGTCAAGACTCACTGGGCAAGATGAAGACCTACGGAAACTTCCAAAGGACAACAGTAATGGTGTTGTTGGCACTGTAAAGTTGTTGAACATAGCTTTCCTTTTTTATCTGCCTGAGAAGACAGAAGTACAGCTGATAAGCAGAGATATTCTAAATCGACGTTCTGCATTGTTACTGCGTGGGGAGCTGAATGTGTCCTTCAGCGAGTTAATCCCACTGGTTACATTTAATTGCACCAGCCAGTATACACTTCAATAAATACACCCTAAAATGACAACCAGGGCACACAGACGCTGCAAGCTGGGGCCTTTTCACAGCCGTCTCAGCTCTGCGGCAAAGCTATTGCCATCGATCAATAGGAGTGTTCTTAAAGAAATCAGAACCTCTCAGGTCACAACGTCCACATGGAGCAGTTTTCAGTTGGTTTTCAGCCGACACACACATTTTGGTGCAATAAAGCGATGCATTCTGTAGTGTGTCCAACCAGAGATGGCAGAGATGCCACACAGTGGGCAGTTAGGAGTTCCCTAATCTGACAATGTGAGAGATCTGTCGCTGTGCTGTGGCTCTTCACCCTCATTGGAAGAACATAAGCTAATTCTTAAAATGTCAAATGGTCATCGTCTTTTCAAATGCAGATAAGAAGATTATTCCATACTTCTCAATCTAAAAAAAACAAATTCTGATAGAGACATTAGTTATTTATAGAGATAAACACCAGGTCTGTGGATTTTCACTGTAGATCTATAGAGATAAACAACAGGTCTATAGAGCTGCACTGTAGATATGCAGAGCAGTATTGTATATCTATATAGCAGTATTGTAGACCTGTACTGTAGATGTCTAGAGCTATACTTTAGATCTATAGGTGTACTCTAGATCTATATACTATATATAACTGTAATGTACATCGGTAGAGAAAAGCTTCTGATCTTAAAAACTGTGTTGTGAACTGTAGCTCTAAAAAGCTATATTTTAGATGGGTGTGGTACATCTTTAAAGCTGAGCTGTAGATCAATATCACTGTATTGTAGATCTGTAGAACTGATCTGTACTGTGGATCTATATAGCTGAACTACTCTGTAGATAATGAACATTTCCTGCTCCAAACCCTTCCAGTCTTTTCTTGAAAACTGACACAGTGGTTATATAACATTGACTTGGCCGCCTTTCTGTCCGCGTTAGTTGATGTGCTCCATTTCACTCAGGCCCAATGTACACATCCTGTTCGTAAGCCTTTATAGAGACCCCTGAGGGCTGCTCCAGTCATGACTGTGAGATTGTTAATTTTGTGCTGTGTTCTGTACAAACTGAAAAGCCCCTGAGATGGGCCTCTGTCCTGTCACATCTCCACCTAGTCTGCAAAGCGGCTGCCCGAGTTTGGGTTTTTACACGAGCAATACCTGGGACATATATTTAATAAAACACTAAAACTTTGACAGGAAACAAGGCAAGAAGGAAAATGTAAGAAGCAGAGTGGTGTTGTGGAGGAAGTGAAGGTTTCCAGGCTCCAGGGTCACTGCTTCTCAGCAGACTGCAGACGTCTCATTAGACAAGAAAAAGACACCTGTCATCTCTTGCTACTGTATGCAATGTAAACTTTTCTCTACTTGAGAAGACTTTGTGCTGCTCTATCTATCTTTCTTTCTATCTATCTATCGACCCCCCCACCCTTAGTAGACAAACAGATCAGCTGGGAGATGGTTAAGGTCTTTCCATCTCCCTCAGTGACCTAAATGAATGGTGACTCAGAGGAAATGAACCCAGACTCCCAGCTGCAGGTGTTGCTTGAGGGTGTTGTCCAGTGCAGTTATCCTCCATCTGGCAGGAACAAACATATTGTTTTACACACAGGACCAGCCGTGCACACACACACACACACACACACACATTTCTTTTTCTATCCTTGTTGGGGCATCTAACCAGAACAAAAATCCATATTCATAATCTCCTAACTTTTAACACTAACCGTAACCCTTTAGATCAGTTTTTACACCAACCATGAACAAACCCTAACTTAAATAACCTAAACCTAATGCCTAACCATAAACTTAACCAATAAGCCTAAAAAGCTTTAAGTCAGGTCAACAACTAAACAAGCGCCTTGATTCTGACCCTGTGGATTCATCAAGTTACCCACTGAGTGCGTCTTCTCATGGTCTTTTCAGTCTCTTTTCAACCTCTTTTCATCAGTAACGTGTGATGTTTAACGTCTTCTAAAAACAAGTGTTTGCAATAAAATGCAAACTCACAATGAAAGCTTTTAGAGGCATCGTCTTTTAGACATAGATTCGGTAAAACAACGTACAGAGCATTCGATGATACTGTCACTGCTGACAGGAAAATGCTTTGAGTGCTGTGCTTTAGCCTTTGGTCTTCAGGGAGACGAGCAAGGACTCAGAATGTGTTTGTTTCATCTTCAAATGCTCCAAAAATAATTTGCAGAAACACAGAATCACCTGCTCTGTTTCATGTATTTATATCTAATTTAAGATGCTAGGCTGGCGTCGGTGCTGGCGTCGGTGCTGGTGTCGGCGCTGGCGTCGGCGCTGGTGTCGGCGCTGGCGTCAGTGCTGTGGTGGTGCTGGAGGGCTTGTGTCGGTGCTGGTGTCAGTGCTGGTGTCAGTGCTGGCGTCAGTGCTGGCGTCAGTGCTGTGGTGGTGCTGGAGGGCTTGTGTTGGCATGACGGTGGTATTCACTGTCTTTATTCTGTACCATGACGCACCGCGTCAGTAGAAACAGCCCGATTGAGCAACACTCACCTTGAATCCTTTGTGATTATCCTCATCTGATCCTCTGAGCTAATCCCAAGTAAATAATCTCCAGTGGACAGAGATTCTGGCTCTGAATCCCACTGGGGTCCAGCTAAAGCCCCTCTACAGTGGTCTTGATTATCAGCGGGATGAGCTTCTCCACTTCTACAGTACACTGGACATCTACCGGTCAGGATAAATGTCCCTGTCCCTTCTTTAGGGATCTGCTTCCTGCTCGTATCCTCACATCCCATTGACCTATAGACTGCAAACGATTGGCTGCTGTTGGAGTGTGACTACAGGGGTCAGTGATCCGGTTGGTGGACATACTTCCTGAATGGTGGGTGGCAGCCAGGCTGATGCGTTGTAACCCAAGCAGAGGACTCTGAAGGCAGCAGCACTACAGTCAACTGTAATGTGGAATCTCTGAATAATTAGGTTTTCTCTGAGGCATGAACCCCAGGACACCTTAATCAACACACTGGACTCACTTCATGGGATTTTATAACATTGTCTTCACTTAGATTGGCTCTTTGGAACATTGCATTCAAATGCCAGATAATGAGCCCCAGAACCTGTGCCTGTTTCGGATATACTTCCAAGTACCTACACAACATTTCCCAATTTCTTTTTCTTAACCCACAAAGATGTTTTCTGTTGTCATGTGTTGTAGGACGTCTGTGCTGTCAGCCTGAAAAGTGTTGTTGCCACCATTTATGATTAAGCTAATGATAGGATGTCATGGCGACAGCGATTCACAATACGACCGTCCTCTGAGACTCACATTCAAGAACTCCACTTCTGTTGAAACACTGTCATGCGAGATAAAGGGACAGCTTTGATGCCACAAAAAGAAAATAGCTGATCTGTCTTCAGCAGACACAGAGAATTGTGCTGGATATAAATATGTCAAGTCGATAAATGAATTTAATTATGGCCTTTTCTGCCAGTATGGATTTTTGTATCTTTTACCAGCCCTCTGGACTCCAAACTCTGGATATGCATCTTGAATGCAACACTGCCACCTGTTGGCTACACAGCGGAATAACGTCTGAATTTCTGTGTTACACTCCTAACATGAGGAAGTGATACACTTGTATGGGAAATTAGTTGAAATCACAAGGTCTCATCAGAAAATTATTCAAGCGGGTGAAACTTTGGGCACGAGAGTGATGCCACTCGTGTTCATCAATATTTATCACCTGGCAGACATGCTCAACAGAGAGGTTGAGCTGTGTGCTTCACAGTTTTTTTATTCTCTGCTCGCCTAATTTCAATGTAGAGTCAATGTAAAAACACTGGAACGGTTCAGCCTGACTGAAGCATGTGGGGTGCATAGTGATTACAAATATAGCAGCAGAGTGTGTAGGACATGGTGTGGGAAATCAGTGTTGTAGCACAAATGACATATAAAAGCAACTTTCGATTGAAGTTGCTTTTAAAACTAGGCTTCAAATGCATCAAGACGTAGCGCATGTGAAGCCTAGTCTTCAGAATGTGCACAGCCGAAAAGGAGTGTCAGGACCAAAGGTAGTCTGCAGACTGTACCGTTTCACCTGTCATTTGGGATAGAAAGACAGAAAGGAGTCTCAAAAGACGAAGACAAGGGGATTTGGCAGCAGTCAAACTATCTTCTGGCAAAAATGACTCGTGGGCCAGCCGCTGGGGAACAGTTGTGGTATGTTTTAGTTTAGAAGTATTTTAGGAGTTGGATTTATACAGAAGGGCAGCCTTGATTATTTGACTAATAACTTGAATAACTATTTATTTAGTAAAAAGAAGTGTCATGAAAAAAGCAGACATTCCTCTCCTCTCGTCTTTTCTCCCCTTACCTCCTATCTTCTTTTCTTCTCTCTTTACTGCTCCACTCAGCACTAAAGTGCACTGCCCTAACTCAATTTTCCCATAATCCCCAGTGAGAACTAACCTCCACAATGGAATGTCTTTCCCCGGGTGAGAAGGAAGCCGGCAGTTTCTGATGTAGTAAATGGAATTCCTCATACGACCACACGAAGGGCCAGGATATCTCCTTGCAACACTCTGACCTCTGGTCGCCATGCACTCGTAAAGAGCTGTGGTCTCTCCATGACGCCTGACAACACTCAAGCAGAGAGAGAGACAGTGAGAGAGACTACGGCTTAGCCTTGGCTTTTCTTCAGGCTACTAGAAATCAGTGAAAATGATTTGACAGCATCATATCTCCAGTCCCTTTGTATGGCAAAATCTGGGGGCCCCTCAGCAATTGAAATGGCATACATCTTGGGACAAAAACCCAACTGAAATTTGACACCTGGAGTTTTGTAAAAATATTCTTGGTGTTCCTGGAAAAAATACTAACCGAGCTTGTAGGGCAGAACTTGGGAGAATCCCCGTAGCACTACATATTGAGAAAATAGACTAATTTTGACCTAATATGATGTGATCTCGAATATTATCATCAAAAGGCATTCATGTACAAACACAACAACTCTGAGGGTGACCCTGTAAAGCAGTTGGCCCAGAAGCCCCAGCTAAATCCAAAGTTTACACCTTTTTTAAACCTTCACCCATTTTCTAAATACCTCAAACACAAAACCAAATCTTCAAACCACATTCACAAAACCCCCGACTCTTCTGTCGAAATCCAACATTTGCCTCAAAATAATTTAATCTGCTCACAAAGTCAAACCCTGCTTTCAGATCAAACACAGCCAGTCAATATAGAAACACTACAGCATTCATTAGACACTACATAAAGGAATGGGGAACACAGCATCCAGGTCATGTAGTTAGAGGCTTTTATTATATTGTAAATGCTGAACACATTTTGCATTAAAAAAGTTCTAATCACAGCTTATTTCAGTGAATATATTGAATACTGTAAGTACTGTAGGTAATACAGTGCTGAATGTCTGTATATTCAGCAGTGGCATATAAATACAGTAATCCAATGCAGAAGCCCAATGACCAAAGAAAACTCTGAATGAAAAGGACATTACAATAAACCCACACAGGTTATACAACATCAAACTCAAAGTCGATGAGAGATGAATTCTGCCTCAGCATCATGTCTTTGTACTGGGTCCCGTCAGAGGACTCTTCCCGTCGGAGGACTCTTCCTCATCCACCACCTCTTACATGTACTCTTCTTCCTCATCCATTTCTGACACATACTCTTCCTCCTTGTCTGCCACCTTTTACACTCTTCCTCCCCGCCAGAGGACCCTTCCTCATCCACCACCTCTTACATGTACTCTTCTTCCTCATCCATTTCTGACACATACTCTTCCTCCTTGTCTGCCACCTTTTACACATACTCTTCCTCCTCATCCACCTCCCCAGGCAGGTTCTCTTCTCCTGGGTCTCAGACCTGTGCCACCTGTCTACACTGAACTGAATGGGCTGGGTTTGTCTGGTCTGGGCTGGGTTTGTCTGGTCTGGGTTTGTCTGGTCTGGTTTGTGTTTGTCTGGTCTGGTCAGGGCTGGTCTTGGCTGGGTTGGGTTGGTCTGGTCTGGGTTGTTCTGGTCTGGTCTTGTCTGGGCTGGGTTGGTCTGGACTGGGTTGGTCCGGTCTGGGCTGGTCTTGGCTGGGTTGGTCTGGTCTGGGTAAGGTCTGGTCTGGGCTGGGTTGGTCTGGGCTGGTTTTGGCTGGGTTGGCCTGGGTTGGTCTGGTCTTGGCTGGCTTGGGCTGGGTTTGTCTGTTCTGGTCTGGACTGGGTTGGTCTGGTCTGGGTTTGTCTGATCTGGTCTG